>PVJX010019872.1:0-34150 GCA_004027295.1 Dolichotis patagonum
GGCGAGCTGCATGCAGGGCTGTTCAGCTCCGCGCTCTGGTGGCTCAAGCCAGTTGCTTTGGCGCGGATCGCTTTGTCAGGTCTCTGGCAAGGATTCAGGCGGCTCGAGGAGTGCGCTGTGTTTGCTGATCTTAATTTCTCTTATGGTAGCCCCAGGACCTCATATTCGAGCGATTTTTTGCACTTTAGTTTCTTTGTGGGTTGTGGCAGTCCATCTCTCTCTGTTTGGGTCTCTCCACGGTGTTTTATTCTGGCATTTAAGCTGGCTCTCTCAGAGAGGGTCCCTCTCCTGCTACCTACTGGTCCACCATCTTTGGAAGTTCCCCAAAATTTTTTATATGACAGAAATAGTAAATACATCAACAAGAACGGTGAAGAGGCCTGGTAGCAGGATGGCAGTGCAGTGCTGATATGTAATAGCAATGGGGCTTAGTAACATGAAACAGCCTGTCTCTTTGGGAAATGATGTTTTTGCATCAGTTAAAATCAGTCTTTCTCTTTGGGAGTCACTTCTTTTGGGAGACAGCTTAATTGACTCAATCCTTAAGAATATTAAAGGGACTATTGTAGTCAGGAGTTGCAAGAAGAACAATTACACACAGGACACAGAACTTTAATATTATTTTATGATGGTCACCCAGAGTTAAACACAAGAAAGTGCAAGAAATATGTCCACAACACTAAAGACCCAGAGAATCCAGCTGAGAGCGTGGATCTCACAGAAGTGTCCTGCATGAGTCCAGCTGAAGACCTAGAGCCCATGACAATGCCTCCCATGAGTCCAGCTGGAGGTCCAGAGCCCACAAGAAGGACTCATGCCAGTCTGTTTTATGGATCTGTGCTGAGAAGGCCCAAAGGTCAGCGGTGGAAACTAGGAAGTCTTTGCCAGTGGGGTGAAGGAGCTGTGCCAGTAGACTCAAGGTTCTACACTGACTACAGTGTAAGTAAGGGCCAAGGCCGCCCCCAAAAGTACCACCACCATCTTCAGTGACAATGAGGTCCTGAGCTCCTCGGATGATGAGAACAATTGAGTACATGTCAGGGAGCCAGCATGACAAGCTTCTCCTGGAGACTGAACAGCATACATCTTTCCTTCTGGAGCCAGGAAGTGATGATCAACCTAAGTACCAGAGCTCCCCCGAGCCAGGTCTTCTCAGGGTGAATGCTGAAGGATCCTCTTGTGCCCGGGCAGCCTGGAGAAAACACTTTGGGGCTGGGACTCTCAGGGTAGAATCCAGGGCCTGTGGCCTGTGAGGTAAGCCGGGTTCACTCTGCCCCTGAGCTGCCCCCATAGCGTCTTGCTGAGGAGCCCCGGGGAATCAGGACACTCTTCTGCTCTTGATTCTGTCCCTAGCGCTGCCTGGAGGGAAAATCACACAGGTGCAAGTGCATCCCTCTGCCTTGGGGTAGGTGACTGTGAAGCTTGCTGTGTTGGTTTAGCTTTATGGTACCCTGGGCAAACTCTAACCCTAACCCTGTGGTGGGGTGGAAAGGGTTTAAAACAGAATGTCACAATTGCTGTTGAGATGATTTGCAAATTTCTAAAACAGTGATTTCTATGAACATAAGAGTAAATATTACTTTTCATATTAACTTCAAAGGTTTCTAGAAAATTGTGATTTGAAACAATGAATCCTCCTATTGGAAAAATATGTGCATTTTGGCATGGCCCACAAAATAGAAGCCTTGTAATGGGATTATTTGCTACCAAGTAGATTCTAAGAGAAATATACATACAAATATTGACCACATAACTGCTCTCAGCTAAGGCCATAATTCCTCAGGTCAATTCCACATGAAAGCAGTGCTTCAAAATATGTTTATCTTCAAGTTATCTATGGAACGCTCCACTGCGGATCAGGAAGATAAGCTATGGCAGGCATTTCTAATGCATTATTGACGGTGTGCAGGGACGGACACATCACCAATGCCTGTCGTCCAAGGTCTTTAAGTCCCACTTAAAGTTGTTTTCATGATCTAGATTTGCAGCATAATTAGGTCCTAATGCTTTATTTATGCCAGGTGATGATGGTCTCTGCCCCTTAGGAGGAGGGAAGTGCCACCTCTGTGTCATCTGCTGAAGTCCCAAGCCACAGCATAATGGGGTCAGGAGGTGGGATTTGGGGGCTGGTTGGGTGATGAGGACAGGGCCCTAGCTCTTCCTTAGAAAGAGGCTGCAGGGAGGGGCTGTCCTGTCCGTATGTGTGGCCCTGCCTCTGACCCTCACGGCCCTGATGCTGCCTCTGCAGGGGCTTCGTGCTTGGGCTGCAGCCTCCAGAGAGTAATAAATAAATAACTTTCTGTTGTTTATTAGCCTGGACGCTAAGTTATTTTATTATGGCATCCCAATCAGACGCTGATGCTGACACTGACACTGTAGTTTCATTGTTCTGATTTGTTTTGCTTTGTTGGCTCACGTTGTGTCTCCCTCTGTATTGTTCCCTCTAAGCCAGGAACCAGTGGTCTGCTCTGTGTTGTGCACCCAAGGCCGAGGCTGGTGTCCGGAGCATGTTTTGGGAGCTGTGCCTGCCAGCAAACCCTCAAGAGTTCACAGAATCCAGACTCTCACATTTCTCCCTGGCTGAGGATCCTGAACTCAGTGAAAAAGAAGGGAAAGGGGGTGTCCTGTGCAGCAGAGGGCGGGGAAGCCCTGGCTCTGCAGGGGGACCTTGCACCCCACGCTCCACCAGGCAGCATCTTGGCGCCTCTCTGCCATATGGGCATGGGAAGTGGTGGCTTTAGACTCAAAGCTCATGCTGGGGAGCTGAGCAGGGTGTTTGCTTCTAGAACAAACCCCATACAGTCAGGCATCTCTTTCACATTTAGGTTTACAGGAACGTTCAACCTCTAAGCCTATTAGAAAAGTACCTTAAACATCAGTGTATTGTAGCCTGTGCACTCACTGGGACTAACGTGTGCAGGAGCGGGGTTAGCACACGCTCCTGATAATGTGCATTCCTGTGGCATCTTTCATTCATCCAGGATTCTCGACACCCTCATTCTTTTCCAATACCATGGATTATAACATGTCACGCTTGGGTATTTTAATATTAATGAAATATGGTGTTAGGGGATGTATGTGTTAGTTATTTTACAGCATTCATTGGCGATATTAAGAAAACTGTACTTTTTACAGAATTAAATTGGAAATCTTGAGCCAGAACTTGCCAAATTAAAATCAGTCTGACAGATTCTATAGACTCTACCATCCTAATGACTGTAGTAGTTTAAAAAGTAACATCTAAACCTTCTGAAAACTTCTACGGTAAGAATTATACAACTAGAATACCTATCTCCACAGTAGAACTCCATCTTAAATTGTGAATGGTATTAGTTGTTTTTATCTGGATGAAGCAGGAATTTCTGTGTCACAAGACACATATTTTTCTGTCAACTTTGCTAGCAGCCTGATGATTTCGATATCTTGTCCTGGTGATGCGCACGAATATGTGCTGTTTGTTAAATCTTTGACAAGTTAAGATATGACACCAGAGAAAAGGAAAAATTCCTATTATCTAGAAACTTAGATAGCAGATGAGGAAGAGGAAATTATGTGAGGAAAGTGTGATGAATCACTGACACGTATGAATTAAACTCAGTTTGACTTCTGCATGCACACAGAACGTAAGGAAAGCAGCTTGGGTGCAGTGCGGCAGAGGAAGTGTTAGGATTCCATTCTGTAGCATGTGAAGACTTTCAGTGAAGACTTTGCCTAACACTGAAGACCACAAGTCAGATGGGAAGGTGCACTTGAATAAAGAATTGATCTAGTGAAAGGCACTGTTTTTAGTTTGTTCTTGGAAGTTAAATGAAAGAGAAAATAGAGTGCTGTCAAGGGCAACCAAGTTACCATGAAGGGTTTCCTCTTAGCCACAAAGAGGCAGAATAAATCATGCTGAGTTTAATTTAGAAAAATAAAAAGTGAGGGGGACATTTCATAGCATCAGCATGACTGTGATGTTGGTGGCAGAAATAAAATATATCTGCACGGAAGCACAGGACAGCAAGACCAAACAGTGACGAGACTCCAGTGGCTGGTGCTCCTCACTCAGGGCTGTGAAAATCAGGTCCTGGCTAACCCGCAGTGCCCCCACTGCACATGATCAGTCAGACTCTTCCCCTCAAATTCAGGACTGTACTGAAACACTAATTTCACAAATATCTCTGGTCAAATTACTGTGTGACTTCTTCAGTTATTCATCTATAAACTGCATTCTTTTGTGAGCATCTGTGTCTTCCAGGTGATGCATTTGGTTCTGAGAGGACAGGAGGAGCAAGGGCTCCTGCTCTTTGCTTTTAGAGACAGATGCTGCTGTGTGGCGTGTGGATTTACTTCTCCGCGTGTAACCGCTGCTGTGTCCCTGAGTGCTCGCGTGCAGGCTGTGCATGACCTCTGCTGAGCACTGTGACGGGTCAGGAGACCGTTCTGGGGGGCTCAAGGGCAGGAGGCCTCATGTAGACTACAGGGCCCTGGAGCAGGGTGGGGAAAGAGCCATAAGCGGTGTGCTGGGAAGAAGCGCACGGAACACAATCAGAGATGCAGGGCTTGCTGGTGAACAGCTGCACTGGCGAGGCTCAGACAGGGGTCATCCAGCCTGGGCAACTCACGGAGACCCTGTCTCAGTAAAATGGAGAGGCGGGGAATGCAGTGCAGACAGAAGCCTGAGTTCCATCCCAGGCTTCTGCAGGGATAGTGTGATTTGGAAAGTGAGCACCGGTGAAGAGCCCTCCCATCGTGAGGGCCCGGAGTTCCTTGTAGGACATGTGAAGGTCAGGATCCTTGGAAGAGTTTCTCCTGGAGAAGCCATGGAGACAGCTGGTCCAGGAACCCAGGAGCTAAGAAGAATCTCACTGGCCTGTGCCTGTGAACCCATCACCCTGTGCAAAGGTTAAGTCCAACACAACCCTGAGTGCCCACAGTAAAGAGGTTCAGAGACTCTAGGAGAAGTAGTAGGCTGTGGAGAAGGCTAAGAAGGAAGCCAGACTTGGGGGAAAACAGAGCTTACATTGTCTGAAAGTCAAGGGCAAGTGGTTTGAGCATTTCCCCTGGAGATGGGATTACTGTAATTACCAGAGAAGTTAGTCATTAAAATGTGGAGATGCAAGCTCTGAGAAAACTGCAAATGGGAAACCAGATTAAACGCTGTATCTCCTTCTAATGTGTAAAAATATTACTGAGTGGGACATTAAAGGGGGGAAAGAATATTTTAGACTAAAGAAAGAGCAGGAAATGAAACTTTAAGAACGAACCTTAAACTCCTTGAGATAAGTCACACATTCAGGCCACAGTGCCGGTCATTAAGGGACAAAATATATCATCTGCCCCCATGTTCAGTTCCTCGGTAAACAAATCTGAAAAACGTGTTTTCTCAGAGCAGATTAGCAAAATATGCTTTTTAGGAATGAGCGCAGCCAGCCTGCTTGGGGAGAACGAGGAAATGAATGGTTAGGGAGGCAGGAGGGTGCTGGCTGCTGTAGTGCAGGGTTTAGCCCGTGGAAGTTTCAGAAGGGCCTGGAGCAGCACCCAGCAGGCCGCGGTGCAGAGGACCTGACACGTGACCCAAGCGACATCCCCCTGGGGCTGATGTCACCCTCCCCAGGCCCTGAGTCCCACGGTCCCTTTTCTTAACTCTTTCTGGGAAACACTTACTCAACAGTCTTCTCGTGAGATTGTGACTTTAAATTAGATGTTTGGCCTTGACTCATTTCCTGGCCATGGATCTGTGCAAATACTCCTCCTGCCAGGCCCCAGGCCATCTGCACCTGTCTTGAGTTTTGCTCCTCACCTTTCGATTTAGTAGATGTGAACTTGCTGGGGCTCAGACACCACTGCCCTGTGTCCTCATCTTATTTACAGTTTTGTTCGTTGTTTATTTTGAAAAAAAATTGTTGCTACAAATCTAACATGTTTATGACAGAAAATTGGAAGATTCCTAAAATATAAGGTGTAAGAAAGTTCAAATAATCCCCTGACAGGGAGATGATTGCAGAATGTGTTTTAACATGTTTCTTGCTCATGTTAATTCCCTGCTCCCTCCCTCTTCCACACTCACGACGCCTCAAACCAGGGCCACACCACACGTGCGGCCTGCTGTCCAATCTTTTTGTCACGTGTTCTGACTTCTACAGGCCTTCAGACTATCTCCAGCCACATCTGCCTCTTTTCAGTGACCTCTTTTCAGTCACCTCGGGCGAATGTCATTAGGTATTCTCCTAGTCTATCATTTTATACACATGTTCAGTACTCTTTTTTTCCCATTTTACTACCCTACTGCATTATGTTATTATTATGGCAATGAAGAAGTCATAATGTATTTTTATGCATGCCATTATTTCTTTTCATTTTCTTTTTTTAAATTTTATTTTAAAGAGAATAACACCAAACAGAATAAAACAGAATAAAGCCAATCAAAACAAAACAGTGAAAGTGATACAGAACTTCAAAACAAGATAACAGGAAATCAACAATGGCTACCATAATGCCCCCTCTTGTTATCTTCAAAAGTGCTGCCCATACCATCATACATAGTAAAATCAAACAAAACCGAACATTGAAAAAAACAAAACAATAAAATGGAAGAAAACAAAATAGAACAATATTGGATTTCAGAAACAAGACAGAAGGAAGTCCCCCATAGTTGCTATGTTGTGTGTTGTCCTCTAAGTAGATGCTCAGACTGCCAGCTTTAGAAACTGCAAAGTCAACCCAACAATACAAGCATTTAGTTGTTTTTGTATCTCAGTTGCTATCAACTCAGCCTGTGCACTTAATCAGCCAGTTGCTTACAGGAGGCGTGGGGGGGCTGTTCTTGTCTCCCAGCCCATGTGCCAGTAGGCTCACGGGAAGGGTGAATTGGCTTTTTGATACTCCTCCTTTTCATTTTCAGTGTTTACATTGTTTCTTGGCTGGGGTCTGATCCAGGATCCTCATGTCCAGAACAAAGATTTCAGAAAGATACCCAAGGGTAGCAGTGGGGCCAGTGGTTTACTTGAAGGAGAAGAGGACAGCAGCAGAGGGCTCACCCCCAGGGCTCCATGCCTCAGGGCTCGAGCCCCGGGGTGTGGGTGGGATCCAGGTGTGGTCTGAGGGTGACTCCTGCGATGAGCAGCTGGATTCTTTTCCTCACTCAGAGGCAGGTTGGACCTCTCAGAGCCTTTAGAGAAAGCATCCTGGTCTCTGAAGCCCACAAGGGTCCACTCTGCAGTTAGTGACCTGGTGACAGGGGTAGGGTCCCCAGTGGCTTCAGAGGCTGCTGGTGCAGGCCTGGGGGTCTGTGGTGTAGCAGCAAACAGTTGGGGTTCCTCTTCCTGTTGTTCAGGCCCTGGGCATCCTGGGCCTGGGCTCAGGTCTGACTCAGGAGGTGAATCCAGTCCCAGGAAGGGCTCCACAGCAGCCCTTCCTCCCTGCCTTCCTTCCAGGCATTTCCATGGTTACCCGATGCCTCAGGCCCTGCCCTGGAAGTGGCTCCAAGCAGGTGGACCTCTCCTCCTTCTGCAGCCTCTCCCTGATCCCCCTTTCCTCAGCATGTCATGCACACCTGTGTGTAAAGGGGGGTAATGTGCAGGGCTTGTTAGAAACAGTTACTCCCTCAGCACTGCACTTGTGAGTTTCTTCCCAGATACAGTCCTACCCACCTCTTTCAGGTGGGTCATTTTTCTGTATCTGGTTTCCATCTGCATCTCATACTATGCAACCCATTTTATCATTGCACCTTGATTTCTCTTGCCCTCGTGGGAGATGGAGCCCATTACCACCTGCCCGACCCTGCTAGACCTGCGCTCTGCCTAGGGGCTGCCCCTACCTGCCAGGGGTACAACCGCACTTCCTACCCAGCTCACTGGAGTTCCAGGGCGGCCTTTGCTTTCTGCATGTTTTGCCATGTGTTATTCCGCGTGGCAACAGCAGGACACATAAATATTTACTTTCTCCCAAAGTAATAATCACTGACCTCACAAAGGGAGCAGTAAAAATGCGCTCAACGATAATTCAATGGCTATAACATTTTAAATGGTTGTAATAAAAGTTTTTAATTTTTACTGCCATAAAAATTTGCCATCCTTAAAACCTCAAAGTGCAGTTTAATCATAACCAGGGCCCAGCACGCCAAGCCTTCATGAATAAGTAGAGTTCGCAATGGTGCTGCCGCCTGTTATCTGTCGCAAATCTGGACTCTGCAGGGAAATTGTGTGCTTCTTGTCTTCTGTCTTTGCATAAACAGTGGAAACTGGGGTGGGGTGGGGAATCTCTGCTGGAGACCAGAGACCCTGACCCTGGTGCTGCAGGCGGGCAGCAGCAGGGGACCCTGGCTGGTGACTCGAGGGTGAGCGAGGGTCCTCCTGTCTCAGACCCCCAGGGTCCATCAAAAGTGCAACCCGCTCTGGCTTCTGCAGGTGCACACCCGCTCCAGGCTGCCCTGGCCCCTCGCTGGGCCATGATAAGAGGCCACCGTCAGGCCCCACGTCCACCTCTGGGCTTCACTTCTTGGATAATGGGGGGCTGCTCTCTAAACAGCCTCATGAGCTGGTGTTGCTGGCAGCTGACAATGCCGACCTCAGTGATAACTGTGAGCTGGGCACACAGTTTCAAGAAGTATTACACTGTGGCCATCCCTCCCCACCAGTGAGCTTTGGGAGGCTGAGGCAGGAGGATCACACATTTATACCCATCCTTTCTTGGCAGCTTAGGTTAGCTTGCCTCAAAATGGAAAATAAAACCAAAGCTTGGGCCATAGCTCAGTACAAAGCTCAAGGATCTAAGCCTGGCACCCGTCCCTTCACCAAAAACTGAGGCTTCCTTGCAGGACAGAGGGGCCAGTTCTACACAAGAACAGGCCCTCGGGGGTTTGCCTGTCACTGAGCTGAGCGTGAGGGGAGAGGACACAATCCAATCAAGTCTGCTCTCTGCTTTTCCGTGGCGCTCCACACTACCGCCCGCTCTCTCCTCTTCCTGGGAACCCGTGTGTCATTCACTCTGCCTCCCTCCTTTCGGGAGCCCAGTTCTGAAGCTGAATCTAAACCTGCGAACCAGGAGGATGGGTGGCCGCACAGACTGTGGCTGACCTGCTTCCCTTCCTGTGCCGTGCTCAGGAGCGGTCCACTCTTCCATGTGGGGTTCTTTTTGCACTGATCCTCATTTTGGAGAAGGACACAGTGGAAATGAAGTCAGGCTGTCTTAGCCTTTGATGGCTTGTTGTGTCTGGACACTTTGCTGTTCCAAACAGATTGTTTTGTCAGAATTTCTGCTTCTCATTGTAGAGTTTGGGGTAGGGGGGAGACAAATACTTCTAACTTTAACAACAAAAAACCCACAACCCCTAATATTAAATAAACAAAACACTGAAACAGATAATTTATGAAAGAACATATACAGTTGGCTGTAAACATGTTACAAAATGGTTTTTCTCAAAATTAGAACTTCCAAATAAAAAGATCTTATCAGGGGCCCCGCAGTGGACCTCCACAACTCCGGTGGGTGTTGGGGTACACAGCAGGAGAAGGAGAAAGAGCCAGAGACAAAGTAGCGGTGCAGCAGGGATCTGGGGTGACCAGTTGATCACCACGAAAAGAAGACCAGGAGGCGGCCAGAACCTCAGCATTTACAAGTCGAGGGCTCAGAAGACGTGGGCATCTTAGCGAGTGGGGGTCTTGCCCTGGAGCTTCTTTATTCTTTAGTCTTAGCCTTAGTCTTAGTCTTAGCGGGTGGGAGAGGATGGCCCACCCCCACTGAGGTAATGGGGAATCTCAAAACGGTGATACCAAAAATCCCAAGCCTCTGTTCATCCCTCAGGAAGTATGGAAAACTAGCCATTGTGAATTCCTGATCTCCAACAAATCCTAATACCTCAAACTGTCAATGGGATGTGGTATAGACGACTCAATATCATCCTTCCTACACTCACAGCTGTTTCCTCTGTATCCGTGCTGTAGCCGGCTCTGTGGTAAAGGCTGTGGACACAGCGGAACCAACGGATTCTCTCAGGTGGCACTTCCAATCTACTAAGGGATTTTTAAATTAGGGAATGCATGTATGTGTTTAAAACACTGGGTGGGATTCATCACCGTGAGAAGAGTGAGGTATCTGCAAATCGCTGAAGTCTGGTGGGGAGGAGGAATTTAGATAAGGGCGTCTAGGAAGAAGGCGCTCACTCCAGCCATCCGCAGTGCCAGGGGGAGGGGGTCAGGAGGGTGACCCAGCTGGAAGCTGAGTTTCAGGGTCTGTAGGAGCCAAGGGTGTTTGAAGGGCAGCCAAGGAACCTGTGTAGCTAGCACAGAACCTAAGCAAGGCAAGGTTTATTTGTGGAATCATTTGCAAAAGTGGATTCAGGGAAGCAGAATGTGTTAAGCATCCTGATAATGTTGTATCATTCCAGATAAAGGGATCTTTCACTTACGAAAAGAGTAGTATTGCCTAGACTTACATCCAAGGGTGTTATTTATAATTGTGATAGACTAAACATGCCCACGCGTAAAAATAAAATGGTTAAGTGAATTTGGTGTATAATGTACTGGAATATGATATAGTCATTTAAGTAATGACATGGAAGGAAAGTGTTCATGATTAACTATTAAAATAAAAGGGAGAATAGGAAACTGCAGCTAATTTACTTTCAGTGAATGACTTCGTTTAGTTGCTATGCACTGAATGCTACCCCATCTCTGTGTACGTGCAACCGTCCTGGAAATAGCATTGAACTCTGAGTGGAGCAACGATAATTTGATTTTATTTTCTTTCTATGACATAAAATTTCTGGGGAGCATATTAATTTAATAATATGTCTTTTAAAGAGCAGTATTTCTATAAAATCAAATTGTGATAAGTGGGAAGTTTTCTAACTTTTCTGAAACAATCATGAAGTGTGTGATGGATATTTCTAAGTTACAAGCAATTTATTCCTTTTGAACAATCTGAGGTTCTCTCCCAGCCATGTCTGGCAAACCGTGCCACACCTTTGCATCTCCGAGGATGGCAGTCTGCCCTGTGCAGCTCACATCGGGATCACAGGGTCCCCACATCATCAGTCCTTGTAAGCAGGAATGAAGACATTGAGACTGGAGGGTCCTGATGAGAAGACAGGAGTTATTTCCAATATTATCCCAAGGAAAGACCTTGCTCTGTGCTGGGGGTGTCGCTGTGTGGTAGAGAACGTGTCCAGCCTATGAGTTGAACCCCAGTGATGCAAACAGCAACAAAGCAAACTAAACAAACACCTTCCTCTCACAGGACCACGATTAAAACACATCCGAGCCATCCGCTCACCGGAAGCCCTTCCCACGGTTTACCAAATACACTACCTGGTGTGAGCCTCAGTCATAATGATGAAGCTAGGGAAAGAGCTGGGTGTCCTTGAGAATCATGGGCAAGAGTTGAGGCCATCACAAGAAACATTTGTGCAGTGAATTCTACATCCATTCACAGGATCCTATGATGTTTCTTTTTTATTAGGTGATGATATATTACATTAGTTGATTTTTAATATTGAACCAGCTAGAAACCTGGGATAAATTATACCTGGTTGTAGTACATGATTATTTCTGTACATTATCTGATTCAGTTTGTTGGTATTTTGTTGAGTATTTTGGCATCTATTAATGGAGGAAATTGTCCATCTCTTACTTTTCTTATAATGATTTCATCTGGCCTTGGTATTAGGTTCTTAGTGGCCTTAGAGAATGAGCTAGAAACAACCACACACTGCTTCTGTATTTTGGAAAAGACTACAAATCAATAGATATATTTTCCTCTTGTTTATGAAATGCACTGGTGAGCCTACCTGGGCCTGCTGGGTTCTGTTTTGGAAGCTATTAGTTATTCATCATATTTGTCTAATACATGTAGACATACCCAGATGTTCTGTTTATTCCTCAGAGTTTTGGCAGAGTAAATCTTCAGATGAATTGCTCCATTTCATTTAGGTTGTAAAGTGTGCAGGCAGGAAGTTGTTTGTAGTGATGCTTTGTTATCTTTCCAACGTGAATAGTATTTCTGGTGCTAATCCCTCTTTGATTTTAGAAATGAAATTCATTTCATTTTCATTTTACATTTATATCTTCACTTTCTTAGATTGGTCACCTGATAGTCAATTTGGTGGATTTTGTGTTTATTTTTTAAAGACATTGATCTCAGTCATGAAGTCTCCATCTTTGTGAATTGATCACTCCCCAAACCCCTCCTAGTGTCATCCCTGAGGGTTTAGGTTTCAGTGTAAGGATTTGGGGATGATCATCAATATTCAGTCGTGTCGGGTAAACCCACTGTGCTGGTTTCCTAACCCATAGAAATGTACACAGCGTGGCTACAAAAACAACAGTTATCTGTCCAATTTTGGAGGCTGGACCTTGGCAAGCTGGGTATTTACAGAGCCAAGTTCCCTCTGCCTGTGGGAGACGTTCTTCTGGGCACCTTGGCCAGGACCCGTAGGCCCTGGCATTTCTTGGCTTGCGGCACCTTCAGCTCCATCTCCGTCCTCGTCTTCCCATGACCACCCGCCTCCTGTTTGTGTCTCTCCCCTCATTGCCATCTTCTTGTGGAGATGTCAGTTACAGGAGCCTGTGCGTCCCCAGTACGACCTCGTCCTAACTAATACCATCAGAAAGGACCCTATCTCTGATTAAGTCTGCACTTGTGGGTGCTGGATCGGGGCTTCAGCTTATCACTGTAGGGGCGGGGACACATCCCACTCATCCCAAGTATACAGAGGCTCTTTGTACTCTTTCAACTTTTAGTACATTTGAGAATATATAAAATTAAGAAGATACATGTAAGCACTTTAAAAAAGTGGTTCATTAGAATTTCATTAGATTTCTTTTCTTTACAGTGTAACCTTGTTTTAGAAAATTATCACTAAATGAAACCATTTGTAAGTATTGTCATTGAAATTATTACATAATAATGTGGTAAAATGTTCAATGACAGAAACTGTGGAAGTGCTGGTTTATACCTCACCTGGCATTCAGTAGTCAAATTCCTGTTTAAAAGCAGTGATATATTCAAATTGTGCTTCCAATACTACAGGCACAGAGTTTAGGACAACTGGAAGTTGAGTGCTGTTTCACTTTCAGCAACTAGAAAGAAAACATTTTAGTGTTCCCAGTAGGAACTATCAAGTCCTCAATTACAGAAATTATTTGAGGGTGTGCTGTTCATTTTTGCATATATAACATTGATTACTTTCATTTCCCTAATGAAAAATAATCACAGTGTGATTGATTTATTTCCTTGAAGCAAACTAAAGAGGTGTTCTACAGTTTATATTGTACATGTACAACATTGTCATCTGTCCAGGATTGTACCCAGAGGTAGATTGCTTATGTAGCAGGCACTAGGCCCTGAGTTGGAAGCTTGATACCCAGCGTGCACATGGTGTCCTTGTTAGGTGAGATCAAAACACGGCGAGTGCTGCGCCAAGTGTGGTCCAGTGGAAGGCAGGCTTGTAAAAATATTATGGATCTGGCATCTTGCAACTTCTACCCTGAAGACAAGTCAGGGATCCTGGGTAGGGCCTGCCTGGGCTCGGGGAGGAGCTGGTTGTGCCCCTGCTGCTTCTCTTCCGGTCTTTTAGAATGCACAATACGACACTCATCTCCAAGTTATAGCAGCCTGCCAGGCCTCTTGTTTCTTGCTAGAAGTCAATGTTTGACCTAAGATCGAGGTTACATCTCTCCTGTCCAGTTCACAGGTCTGGCGTGAGACCCCTGAAGACCTCAGCTTATTGACGAGTGCTGCCTGAGAACTTTCCCAGGTCTGGTTTGACCCGTTTGAGGTCTCTGACAGCAAAGGACCCGTGGGCGCTGGCCGGGCTGAATTTGTCACCCACCTCCCATAAGGGACATTGCCCTTGAGAGCTTTAACAAAATGGGATAGAACTGGGCACAGCCCATAAGGGGCTTCAGTTAAGGGTGACTTGGAAGTCTCATCCTTAGGGTGCAGAGAACCAGTGGATGGGGGTTCAGGCTTAGTAATGGTAGATGCACCAGACTGTGCCCCAAGGCCTGAGACATCCGGTCCACATCTGCACCTCCAGCGCAGCAAGGCTTGTCTCCCAATGCAGAGGTCAGAGCACAAGGTACCTCTACGCCTCCTCCTCCTCCATACAGTTCCACTCCAGCTGTAAAACAGTACTGCAGCCCACACTTCCCTCGGCCTTCCTTTCTGCCAGTCCTCACAGGAATGCCTATGTGATCCCTAGATGGGCACCCAGTTCTAGGGGTTCAGAGGCTTCCAATTGGAAAGGAAAAGAAAGAGTTTTAGGACTGCAGAGAGAAGCCCATCTCCCTTCCCTGACACACCACTGACAACCATCTCTGACTGAGGTGCACTTTCAGAACCTGTCCCATAGCCTCTGACCAAGTCCTTGGACCCACCCACTGAAGCTGCCAGCAAAAGGCCATTCGTGAAACTCTGCAATGGACCCATCTCATAACTGCCAAGCAAGTCATATAAAGAGTACAAAGCCCTGATTGCACAAATAAAAATTTTCCTTCACAGAAACCCACATCACTATCTTCCATACTCTCAGTGTTTAACACGGCACAAGCAAGCAACCAAAGGCACAAGCAACCAGCAAACAACAGATGATAATTTTTGAAGGAAAGATTTTGCTTTGCAACTAATCTGCTCCTTACATTCAGTGGGATTCCTTATCAATTAAAGTTGTACATTTATTCTTGTAAAAGTCAGCCCTGGATCTTATCAGGGCATTCACAGTAACCCTAAAGAGCAGTAAGAAAATGAATGGTCTCAGGGGAGGAAGGGTGGTGTGTCCTCGGGTGTGGGCGGGTGAGGAGGGGTCCATCAGGCCTCTCCACAGCTTCTGTGAATGTGAAGTTAGGAGCTCTCAGGTCTGCTCATGGGCTCCATTTCCAGAGCACAGAGATCTGAGGAACTGCGGAGTCCCAGAGGGGGGCATCACTCGAGTGTGCCTGAAATGCTGTGTTATGATCTGAGAAACAGCAAAGCTCACCAGAATGCTCTTCTCCAGCCTGCCAAGGGACCTAGCTGCACACTTGGTGTGAAAGATGCCCCGTCCCAGTTCATATATTATATGCAGTATAATATTGTGACATATCCCTTGCAGAAATCTGAAGAAAACTCATCTCTGGCACCATGGGGCCTGGAAAAACCAGACTTTTAGTGTCATAGGAGGGAGACAAAGGACTCTGTGTCCAGAGGGAATCAGGAGTCATGGGCACCCATGGGAGAGCATGAAGGACACTGAAGCACACGTTGCCTAAAAGGATGCTGCTAAGAGTCCTTATTTATCAACTTTTCTGCAGGCCACTGATAGGACTGTTGCAGCTCTGGCCCTTTTGGCTTTGATTCACACGCTCACCCACTATAGAGACCCCGTGGACTGCACTGTGGGCATCGTAGACGTCTAAGTTATTCCCATTACCCCTTACTGAAGTGCTGTTATGGTAACTGGTGTTTATCTCTACACATACACTTATCTGCAGCAGCCCAATAAAGCTGCTTCCAACAGATGCTTACCACACCCTGCTGCATCTGGGCCCGAGCTCGGTGTGTATTTCCTGAAGGACACACTGGCTCGGCTCTTCGGCTGCTTCTTGTGAGTCCCCTTTCCATGTCCCTAAGGCCAAGGCAGACCTGTTCTTGCCCCAGGGCTGAACTGTTGATGCATTACCATCCACCACAACCTTCAGCCACACTTGGACTGGAAACTGTGCTGTAGCCGCCTTGCTGCCCTCACTGGACAGACAGGACCACGGAAGGCAGTGTGGCCATCGGGTCCAGGGGTCAGGAAGCTCCTGGGAGGGCAGTTTAAGCAGTGAATGGTTTACTATGAAGAACTGTTAGTTAGCACAAATGGGTGGATCACTACATGCAGAGACGGGAATACTAAAAGATGACAGGAAGCAGATGTGGGGAGCAGAGACCTTTCCAGAAATAAGAGACTGTCCGTAAAAGGGAAAGCTGGAAGAGTACCTGGAGGACCAGAATGTGGCCTCAGACCTCTTGGCGTGGCCATCGAGGAGCCTCTCCTGGGTGCTGTGGCGTCTCTGGAAGCTTCTGGCTCAAGTCAGCAGAGCTGGCTGTGTTGGCATCTGGGCTCCAAGGCCAGCTACTAGGACAGGAACCAGGGGAAGGGTCAGGGCCTGCCCTCTCCCTTCAGCCTGGCCATCAGCCCAGACCATTGGCATTCCCTAAACAGAGGCCACTTTCCTGTCTAATTGCTGATGAGGCAACCGAGCGGCCATCTGAGTCATCTCTAGGGTCAAGAGCTGTCACCTTGCATCTGAGGTCTCTACTAACAGCAGTTTTGGGGTGCTCAGTTCTGCACTCACTGCCTGATGTTCTAAGAACCCACACTGACATGCACTCTCCAGGGTTCTCTGTGTGTGTGTGTGTGTGTGTGTGTGTGTCCAGGGTTTTGTGTGTGTGTGTGTGTGCATGCAATTTGGGAAGTAGATAACATAAACAAGATCTGATCAAGAAATAGCAGCATGACTGACAATAGCTAAAT
Organism: Dolichotis patagonum; assembly: GCA_004027295.1. Taxonomy (NCBI): domain Eukaryota; kingdom Metazoa; phylum Chordata; class Mammalia; order Rodentia; family Caviidae; genus Dolichotis; species Dolichotis patagonum. The sequence goes on from PVJX010019872.1 coordinate 16,481, forward strand.
CTTAGAAACAGTGTGTGTGTCCATCAGCAGGTGAACTGATGGAGACAGTGTGCTTTCTATACACAGTGGAGTGCTGCTCAGCCATAGGGCACATCTGTGATTTTTGTAGGAAAATGGATGGACATACTAGTGTGTGAAATCCATCAACCACAGAAAGTTAAATAGCATGTGGCTGCTGTTATATGACAAATGCTAAGTACAAATAAAGAACAAGATAGAACATGGATGGCAGGAAACAGGGAGGTGGCCTTTTGCACATGGAGAAGAAGATTGAGAGGTGGAGGGAGCAGAGATGGAGGAGAGGAAGGAGAAAGAAAAGGGTGAGGATGCCATGTGCTTATGCAGCAAAGCCACACCATGAGTGTATGCATCATGTATAGCAAATGTTCCAATAAAAAAAAAGTGAAAAGTAACCCTACAGAGAAATGCAGTGAAAGTTTAAATTTAAGATTAAATAAAATCACAACCCTTGGCAACCTTAACAACAACAAAAACCCTCAAATCCATGCAATTAGGAATGAAAAGGATGAAATCACAACAGACCCCACAGACATCCAGAAGATCATGTATAACTACTTTGAGACTTTGTATTCTAATAAGACAGAAAATACAGAAAAATAGACAGATTCATAGATACGTGTGAATTACCGAAGCTGAATCAAGAAGATATAAAAATCCTAAATAAACCAATATCAATCAATGAAATGAAAGATGTAATTAAAAACTTATCAACAAAAACAGCCCATGCCCTGGTGGATTCACTGCTGAATTCTACAAGAAATTTAGAGAAGACCTAATACCACTACTTTAAATCTCTTTAAAGAATTTGAAAAGGAAGCAATACTCATTCCAGATTCATTCTTAAAAGCGAGCATTACCCTGATGCCAAAACCAGAGAAAGACCCAACTAACCAAGAGAATTACAGGCCAATCTCCCTAATGAACATTGATGCAAAAATCCTCAGTAAGATATTGGCAAACAAAGTGCAGCAAATCATCAAGAAGGTTATACACCATGATCAAGTGGTATTCATCCCAGGGATGCAGGGATGGTTCACCATACATAAATCAATAAATACAATACCCATATTAGAGAGCCAAAGACGATAACCATATGATCATCTCAATAGATGCAGAAAAGCTTTTGACAAGTCCAGCACTCATTCATGATTAAAAAAAATCCTACAGACAGTTGGAATACGTGGTCTTTTTCTCAATCTGATAAAAACCCTCTATGACAACAGCCAATATTCACACTAAATGGACAAAAACTGAAAGCTTTCACTCTAAAGTCAAGAACAAGACAAGCATGTCTATTGTCTCCACTCTTATTCAACATAGTCCTGGAACTTTAGCCAGAGCAATTAGACAAGAGAAAGAAATAAAAATAACAAAGGCAGGAAAGGAAGAAGTTAAATTATTATTATGTGAAGATGACATGATACTCTACATAAAAGACTCCAAAAACTACTGAAAAGTCTCCTAGATTTAATAACCAAATTCAGTAGTGCAGCTGAATGCAAATTCAGCGCTCAGAAATCAATAGCTTTCCTGTACACAAATAAAAAACTCAGTGAGACAGAAATTAGGGAAACAAAACCTTTCACAATAGAATCTAAAAAAAGTGAAATACCTAGGAATCAATCTAATGAAACTTATAAAAGATATCTACATTGAACATTACATTACTCTGAAAAGGATATTGAAGAGGATATAATAAAATAGAGAGATATTCTGTGCTTTTGGATAGGAAGAACCAATATAGTGAAAATGGCCATACTTCCAAAACTTACAGATTTAATGCAACTCTGATCAAAATTCCAATAGCATATCTCACAGAATTAGAGAAAATAATCCTAAAATTTATTTAGAACCAGAAGAGGCCTGGAATAACAAGGTAATTCTGGGCAACAAAGGCAAGGCAGAGGGCATCGCAATCCCTGACTTGAAGTTACACTATAAAGCTACCGTGATAAAAACAGCATGGTACTGGCAAAAAGAAAAAACCCTGAAGATCAGTGGAACAGAATAGAAGATGCAGAAACTACTCTAGACACACTCAGCTACCTTATCTTTGACAAAAGTGCCAAAGACATTCACTGGAAGAAGGATAGCCTCTTTAATAGATGGTACTGGAAAAACTGACGTTGCACATGCTGAAGATTAAAACTTGACCCATATCTTTCACCATGCACTAAACTAAATTCAACATGAATCAAAGTTCTAAATATTAAAACAGAAGCATTAAATCTGCTGGAAGATAGAATAGGTAAAACTCTTGAAGACACTGGTATAGGCAAAGACTATGAATAAAACTTTGATGGCACAGAAACTGTCACAAAGAATCAAAAACTGGTATCTCATCTTGTTAAAAAGCTTTTGCACAGCAAGAGAAACCACCAACAGAGTGAAGAGATGACCTATAACAGGGAGAAAAATTTGCCAGCTGTTCCTTAAAGGACTACTATTGAGACAGTATAAATAACTCAAAACAATCAGACCTCCCAAATTTAAAGAGCCAATCCAAAAGTGGGCATCTGAGAAGACTATACACTTCTTAGATGAAGAAATGCAAACAGCAAATCCATATATGAAAAAATGTTTACTGTCACTCGTCATTTGGGACATGCAAAATAAAACAACACTGAAATCCCATCTCACCCCAGAAAGAATGGCTATTTCCAAAAAATAAGCCAGTAACAAATGCTAGAGGGGTATGGGGAAAAAGGAACCCTTCTCTGCTGTTGGTAGGAGTGCAGAATGGTGCAACCACTGAGGAAATCAGTGTGGAAGTTCCTCAGAAAACTAGGATTAGAGATCCTATTTGACCCAGCTGTTCCCCTTCTGGGTATCTTCCCAGAAGAATTAAAAACATCAGACCACAGCAATATATGAGCACCCATGTTTAAAGCAGCACAGTTTGTAATAGCCAGATGTTGGAAACAATGTAAATGCCCATCAACTGAGGAATGGATAAAAAGAATGTGGTATTTTTATACAATGGAGTACTACTCAGCCACAAAGAAGGATAAACTGGTGACTTTTATGGGTAAAAAGATGCAACTTGAGACCATACCCACAAGTGAAGTAAATCAGATTTGCATGTGTAAACACTGCATTGGCTCCCTACTATAAGAATAAAGAGTAACTAAGATCAAAAATGTATAATAGATATTGTGAAATGGGAAGAAACTGTTCAAAAGGAAAGAGAAACCAGCATGGGGAAAGGAGAAAAGATGGAAGAGAAAAGAAGGAAAAGAAAAAAAAATATATATATATATATAAGATATGATAATGATACTACTAATTTCTCTTAATTCACTGTAAAGAAAGCTTTGTGTTAATATTGTTTGGACAATTAGATCCCTATGTCTTGTACTCTAGGTAACTAATTTAAAGATAACAATACACAATGTATTAGTTAATGTCACTCGCCTATTATCTTGTTTTGAAATTTTTGCCTCTTTAAAATAAAATTAAAAATACATAAAAATAATTCTAGTTTCCTCTTTTTTTTCATCAGGGTTGTATCTGCCAGATCCCAGCCAGGACTGCAGGGAACTCTATAATCTGCTTTATATTTTAATGCTTCGTGTATAATGTCATGTTTTTCTCTTCCTCTAGGCGGGGGCCAATGTCCTGCTCCAGGATGTGAACGGGAATATCCCGCTGGATTACGCCATGGAAGGGACTGAATCCAGCTCTATCCTGCTGGCCTATCTGGATGAAAATGGTAGGCGGAAGCCTTGGGGACGAAGCTAGAAGAAAAGAGTTGATAGAATTGTAAATACACAGGGATTTTTCTAGCTATGCTGAAATGACTTCAGATGGATGTTATTGTAAAATATCTTTCTCTTCCATTTTTTCAATACTTTTACTGCACGGCTGGTTTCGTCACTGCAGCTTTTTGCAAAAGCTAGCAAACATCCAGAGGTCAGCAGCGTGAGCACAAGTTAACGGCCTCTGGAGCCCATAGTCAGTAGGACGGGTTTTGTGATCATGGTCTGTGCTCCCCCGGTGGGGAAGAGATGTGACCCGGCACAGCTGGCTGAGCTGCTGAGCACAGGTGGTGCCCTGGGTCTGCTCTCTGGGACTGTGGTCCTGGTGAACGTGTCAGGAAGGACTCGGGCAGCCGGGCGCTTGGGCAGCCTCTTGGGAGTTGCGCTGTCACACTTAGAATCACAAACACCGTCAAATGGTTCTGGCCCAATAAAGGGAGGCGGAGCCCGGAGCATGTCATTGAGGGGGACATGGGTCACAGAGACCGAGCAGGACTCCTGAGACCTCTCGGCGAGGGGAACTAGGCCGCTGTGCACACAGGTGTGTGCGGACCTCGGTGACACCACGGCTTTCACCTTCGGGGAAGACACCCAGAAGGGGAGCAGCTGAGTTGAATGAAACTTCTAGTTTCACTTTTTTGAGGCCTCTCTGTACTGACTTCTATAATTGGGGTGCTAGTTTGCATCCCACCAACCTGCAGGAGGGTTCCCATTTGCCCACAGCTTTGCTGGTGTTTGTGATTATTGGATTTCTTAGGGGCAGACATTCTTTCTGGGACAAGATGGAATCTGAGTGTTGTTTTAATTTGCATTTCTCTAGTGGCCAGCGATGCTGAGCACTTTTCCTTATATGTACTGATCACTTACACTTCTTCTACGAAGTACTTACTCCATCCAGTTGCCCGGTTTGGGGTTAGGTGCTTTACCTGGGGAGATCTAAGTTTCTGAGTTCTCTCCGTAGTCCAGGTGTTGGGCCCTGTCTGAGGATGGCTGGCAGGGTGGTTTCCCAAACTGTAGGCTGTCTCTTCACTCTGTTTGTTTCCTTTGCTGTGCAGGGGTTTTTCTAATTTGCCACAGCTCCATTAGTTGACTCTCAGTGTCACTTCTTGTCCAGTTGGGGCTCTGATCAGAAAGTTCTTGCTTATGCCCATGACTTCAAGTTTTACCTGTTTTATTCTACCAGCAGGTTAAGTGTTTCTGCTTTAACCTTTATGTCACTGATTCATTCTGCATGGTTGCTCTGACACAAGAAGTCCAAAATATAAACAAAGAACAAAGTAAAACATAGATCTTTGGCTCGTGAGTTAGGGATCAAGCGGTGGAGGGAGATAGGCGGGGGAAGAGAAGGGAAGGCGACCGAGAAAGAATCTCGGTGGATCGCTTCCACGCACCAGCTCCACACGGTGCAAACATGTCTGCAAGTAGAAAAGGAGAAATCAGAAAAAATAACACATGGTCTTCCTCCCATTGGGAAACAGAACTGCAGAGTGACCCCTCCTGTTCCTGCGGCTGCTGTGGCACCATCAGCCGTCTGCACACACGAGAAGGCAGGGCATTTCTGCCCTGAGGGTGACGGAGGGCGCGGGGTCCAGGTGCCACCCCCACAGCCTCAGTCCCCGCCACCCCAGCCGGGCAGCACACTCACTATCTTCCAGGCCTGTTCGCTGAGCCTTGTTGGAGATGATTTGATCTTCCAAAGGGAAGGAAGCTGAGTGAGGCAGACTCCGCACACCAGAAGCCAGGGGTTGGAGTTTTGCAAAATTCCCCGGACAGGAGACAGCTCTGAGTTTGCGAAAGAGCTTGGTCGGGTCAGTGTCTGCAGTTAACAATACTGCAGACACTGACTTTTCCTTTCTTAGTGATGGTACTAAGGATTGAACCCAGGGCATTTGCACTGACCTGCATCACCAGCATTTGTGTTTTGTTTGTTTCTTTGTTTTAAACAGGGTTCTTGCTGTGTAGTCCAAGCTATCTTTGTGCTCACTATGTTGGCCTCGAACTTACAGCAATTTTCCTGCCTCAGCCTCCCGAGTGCCAGGATTACTGGGTGTACCACATGCCCAGCCTCAGCCCTTTATTTTTTATTTTGAGACAGTTCCCAGACTGAGCTTGAATTTGCAGTCCTCCTGCTCCAGCTTCCAAGAGTCGTGTGCCCCTCCTGGCTTATATGCTCAATAATTTTGAGTATTCTTTTGTGAAGCATTTGTATAACCAAAATAATAATCATACTGATAAATACTATTGCAGTATTATGGTTATGGTAAAGGCTGTGCTGACATTTTCACAGATGTAGACTTGCCTGGAAATTCATTAAATTGTATAGCATTTGTGTCATAACATGGGTTTAAAAATAATAAAGTAACTGCTCCATGAATGGCAAAATTTTTTAAAGTGGGACATTTCTGAGTTTGTGCCTAGGATGCATTTTTGTGATTATTTCCTGCTCTTCTTACTCTGCATTAGTGAAAAACACAGTAATAAAAATCTTTTTTCAGAAAATAAAATGAAAATATCGCTTTGCAAAGCAGTTACCATCCCTTAGGAAGCCTTTCCAGCTCACTGAAGTACTTTGATAAGCACTGCTGGTATTTGCAATGTCAGTGTTATCATTAACCGAAACTAGCGTGATCCCAGGGAAGGAGGGGAACAGCAACAGGCCGGTGCTGACCCCTCACGGTGAGGCACGAACCTGTCTGTGGCCACCACGGCTGTCACAATCAGTTTGTAAGATACATGTTTGACAGAAAAACTCAGCTCCCTAACGTGCCAGGGTCCCCACCCTTCACCTCTGTCACCGGCTGGCCCTCCTGTCCTCTGCCCACTGCTGGCCTCTCATCTGCCCAGCTCCTGGCGACAGTGTCTAATTTGATTCGTTCCCCAGCACTCTCCCCAGCACACTTGGAGCAAGATCAGCAGTGACGACAGGGACGGATGTCCTTAGCTGTCCCTAATACCCCACGATGAGATTTTTGTTACGCGCCTCTGGGTTTCCTCACCCCCTCATTATAACGAGGGGGTCGCGGTGCTCCTCTGTTCTCTCTGCACCACCAGTTCCTAATCGGATACTTATCTTGCTGTCACTTTAGGTGCAGGTGGCAGGAGGGGGCAGCAGTGTCCTGAACAAGTTGATGACATGGAAAATCGCTGGTCACAGTTCTGATTGTGCTGTCACCACCTGCGTGTGCTGTAAATCGGGAACAGCAATTAGCCTTGGCTCACTGCCCGGGCCTCTGGGGCCGCAAAGCCAGACCTGGGCTGGGCTGAAAGAGAGTCGCATGAGTGCGGGAGGCCCAGGCCAGTGAGAGAGAGTGAGGTGGTCAGGGCAAAAGAGAGGCCTTGAGCACGTGTTCCCAGGGCCCCAGAAATTACAGAGCTGCCCTTACCTTCGCTCACCACCATCCTCTCCTTCCCCTTGACTGTCCTGCTAGAAACAAGCCATCCCTTCCCTGTGACTGCTCCCGAAGGTCAGCTCTGGACCCTGCTCACCCACTGGGCACGTCCCGCAGCAGATGTTCCTGGTTTCGCAGCTGTCCCCGCGAGGACTGTGCCTCTGTCCTGATCTCTCTGGGACATCGGTGATCTCAGCCATGGTGCTGGAGCACTATTTCCCCGGCGGTGGTCTCTCTGTGTCTTCCTTCCTCCTCTGAGGCTGAGACAGAGCCCTCGCCGTCCCTGCAAACTCTATGTTCCGTACTGTGCCCCCATGGGGGAGGGTCCCAGCACGAGCACCCCAGTGTTCTCTTCCTGTCCCTCTGCTGCTTCCTGGACACCCCTGCTGCTGCTGTCCAGCTGGCTCCCCGATCCTGCGGTAGCTGAAACCTGCTCTTCCTATTCTAGGGGAGCAGCTCCCCCCAGTCTGGCCATTGTTCCCTGGGGCCAGCCCTCCCTTGGTGCTCACAAGACTCCTACCAGAGCCGGCTCACAGGTGTCCTATCTTCCTTCTGCTTTGTGAAGCTTATTTGGGATGCCATTCTTGCAGCGGGCTTCCCAGGGTGACACACAGTTAGGGGATAATGTGTCCCCATCTGCGTAGGATGGCCGTTGGCTACCCCAGCTGTCCAGGCTTGGGGTGCAGGCATGGGGTGGAGGGCGGGAATATCCTTCTGACTGCTAGAACCGCCGCTCTAAGTTTACCTGCTCAACCCTGAGTTTCCTTGAGTGCTTAGGAAGTGTCACCACCACCTGCGTGCGCTGTGAACCACGCTGGTAATGACACTGCCTAGCCCTGGAGACCACAGCACGTGCAGTGCCATTGTGTGAGTCAGAGACCCGGGTGTTCACTCATAGCAGCAGCAGTACATCCCAGAGGGTTAGGGGCGCCCTCTCCCCGCTCTGCTCCCCCTGCCTCTCATTTCCTTCCTTCCTTCACTGGGAATTGAACCCAGGACTTTCTCGTTGAGCTGCTTTCCCTGCTCTTTATTGTGATTTCTTATTTTGAGGCAGGGAGCCGCTCGGGTGCCTGTGCTGGGCTTGGATTTGCTGTGCGATCTGGGGGCCACAGCGGGTGGGGAGCAGCACGGGCGAGACGGGGGCTGGGGCAGCTGCGGGAGGGAGGTGGTGTCACATCCTCCTCCTCCGGCCTGGGGCTCCACAGCGGCACAGCTTTGGGGACTTGCGCTGGCACGGGTTCTGCCAACAGCACCACAGTGCCCCGTGCGGAGGAGAAGCCGGCTGGACCTCCACAGAATTCCACAGAGGGAACAGTTAAGGGAAACTGAGAGAGGATTAGGGTTGACAGAGGTGTTGACATAAATTTAGCTTTGCCTGTGTATTTCATTATCAAACGTAGTCCATAGCAGTCATGTCCTATGGGATACATAGAACATAGAATAGAAATCTAAAAATTACCTCTTTTTTATGGTACTGGGGCTTAAACCTAGAATGTTCAACTGGGTTATCTCCCCAACCCCTTAGAGTTTTTTATTTTGAGACAGCGTCTCACCAACTCTAGGCTGGGCTCAAACTGGTGCTCTTCCTGCCTCAGCCTCCCACAGAGCTTGGGATCACAGGGGTGCTGTACCATGCTGGGCTACAGATTGCATCTTGATTTATACCACATTTGATTCAACAGTGCTTTAAATCAATAGCATACAAATTCATATGCTATACAAATTCCCTGTGGTGTCTTCACCACAGTCAGTAGAAGTAGGTGTTCCTCACACTGCTGTGCCATAAATGAGCTTGCGGTGAGCGATGTTTTACCTCTGTATTTTAATTTGTGCCTTTCATCTGTGAGTGACTATGCTTTTGTCATTCTGTTTTAATTACATGCTTAAATAATTTTTTGAACGATAAATACAACTTGTGTAAATATTGCAGTGTCAGAAAATTGAATAAAACAGTGAAACCTGAGATTCTTCTGCTGCTTCAGGTGCAGAAGTGAATAGTAGCATCAGAAAATGCTATTTTCCAAAATCAAATCCCATGTCAATTTTTATAACCCTAAAGATGCAGATACAGTGACAGGCGAGGCTGGTTCCCGACAGAATTCGAATGGTTCATACTCCAAAGTTGAGAGAGGACAAGGGGGTTCTTGATTCATTGTCTAACATGGATTAGCTTTGAGCAGGGATGTGAGGCCCCCTGTGTGACTCAGAAATCCAGCTGGCTGTAGTTTTCGGCCCTCAGGCTCCTCACTGCAGGAAAGGAGCTCCTCTCTCCAGAGGCTGGGGCGTAACCGCAGCTCCCAGCCATGGCTGATCTGGGTCTTGTGTTCTAACTCATTCGGGGATCTGTTGGTGACACAGGTTGTGCAGAAGAAATCCTGGGCAGCTGGACTTCCAAGTGCCTCTGTTCCCAGCCACCCGGGTTCAGAATGAGCCGTGGCAAGCAGGTGCGGGGCTCCTAAGGGCAGGATGGTGGCAGAGAGGCTTGGGATAGGCTCTTCCTGGGAGAGAGGCCTTAAAACTACCAACTGTAGCTTCGCCACTGTGGGCTCCATGTTCTTATCCAACTTGCTAGGGACAGTGAAACCCAGACAGGTGAAAGGACCTCCCCAAAGTCGGCCTGAGGGAGCAAACTCCAGTGGGCACATCCGGAATGTCACTCGGGATTGTGCTTGGGTCCGCTGTGCCAGGCTTGCAGTCCAGGCCAGCAGCCAGCACTGCATCGGACATGAGATAGAAAGTGCTCAGAAGGGCAGCAGCTCACAGCAAAGGCCGATGAGGGGTAGAGTCCATCACCGTCATCATTACCATCTTCATCAACGTCGAAACCCTCATCTTCACTACTACCACAGTCCTCACACCATCATCCCCAACCCTGTCCCTCTAACATTGTCACCACTCACATCTCCATCCCCATCACCCCATCGTTATCATGACAGTCAGTGTCATCATCATCTCCATCCCCATCACCACCCTCTCACCACTGACGTCATCTCAGTGCCCATCAACCCCGTCACCACCACCACAGCCATCATCTCCATCACAACCATCATCCCTGCATCCATCACCACCACCATCACCCTCATCACCACTGACGTCATCTCAGTGCCCATCAACCCCATCCCTACCATCACACCACCACCAGCAGCATCAACACCATCATTGGCATCATCATGCCCATCAATCTCATCCCCTACCACCACCACCACCACCATCACATTTTCATTTGCACTTGGGAGCAGGTGAATTATTTCTCTTCAGTAAATATCTACTTCATCCAGGAACCAAAGCTAGGACCTGAAGATAGCCAAGTGCAGAGATAGTCACTGTCTGTCATGTCATGAATTTCATGTGAAGTATGTGCGGTTGAAGAGTGTGATGAACCGGTGGACAGATTTTTCTAGCATGCATGATGGTCCTAAGTTAAGAAAAACTGACTTGTGAGGGTTTGACCCAGTGTTCACTATGTTCATAACGTGAATAGTCCTGAAAAGTTATTTGGTGCATCCTTTTAAAAAGTTATTTAGAAGTCATGTTAGATGTGTGAGGAAATCTCATAGACAGTAAATAGAGAGGGTTCCTAAGTACTATTAGGGCTTCTGCTAATGCTAACGTCACATCGCTATAGTGTATTTATCAGATCTAAGATATTAACAGATACTCTACTGTTATTAACTAACATATAGATATTATTCAGGTTTTTGGTATTCAGTTTTTCTATTAAAGTCATTTATTTTTAAGTTCTAGGACACCAAATTGCTTTTAGAAGTAGCTATCTGAACAAGAAAAATCTTAGAAAACAAAACTCATATCTTGTTAGTGTTTTAAAATTCAGTTTAAGTACTTTAAAATACTCCGGACAGTGTATTTTGCTAGTTTACATTAAAACAAACATTCCTTGCCAGCTGGCCATGTACAAGGCATCCCGTCCTAGCTCTGGACTGTAACAAGTGATTAACTTTCCTTCCAATGCAGACTATAATCTATTAGAAATGGAATGCACACAGAAGGAAAAGTCAGCAGGCTTAGAATTAGAATGCGGAGCGGAAGCCCGGTTTCAAAGCCGATCTTGGGGGAAGAACAGCTGAAAACAGGGTCTCCGCTTTCGTTCTGAAAGTTTCTTTTTCCCCCAGGAGTGGACCCAGCCTCACTGCGCCAGCTTAAGCTGCAGAGGCCCATGAGTATGCTGACCGATGTCCGGCACTTCCTGTCGTCCGGAGGAAACGTGAATGAGAAAAACGAGGAAGGGGTCACCCTGGTGAGTTCACATTCTTGACTCAAGAATTGTTCTCAAGGTGCCTGTAAAATCTAGTAGAGCTGAATATAGTTCATGGTAAATAATATGGGATTTTTATTATAAAAAGCAATTTGTGTTTATTATAGAAATTTTAGAAAATGAAACCTATAGAGAAGAATGTACAAAATATACCACCACCTACAAAGAAGCCACGCATGTCTGTTCATGTATTTTCCTCCAAGCCTTTCTTATGCATGTTTTTCCTACATATTTAAAATAACTTTGCATATTATTTTGTCAGCGTGAGTTCTGCAACGTGACTTACTGGAAAGGGCTTTCATGTTACTTTCAAGCAAAACAAAGTGAGTTACTTTTGAAACTGATCCAGTTCAATTCTAGCAAATTCCACTCATGACATTTCTGTTAGTCTCAGGACCAGTCGTACTAAATTAAAAATAGGCCAATTCAACTTGGAATAACTTTAATGTCATCGATGCTGGCATCACTGTCACTTTTTCCTATTGCCCATGAAACTGAAAATTAATCACAGCAGGAAGTAATGTACTAAGCCCCGGAGGGGAGAGCATTGCGGGGCAGTGAAGTCAGACCCAGGAGTGAGTAGGTTTGGAGCGGTGCGATGCAGGCTGTGTGGACTTGGGCAGAATGTGGGACTCAGCATCTGCTGTGGAAAGAACGGGGCATGAGGCTGGACACAGTGGAGGGGCTGAGCTGAGGGGAGAGGGTTTTTCCCCGTGGGAAGTCCTTGTGACATATGTTTAAGTTTCTGAAATGCAGATTCACTACCTGGTGACCTCTAGATGGAATCCCTTCCTAGATACTGATGTTTAAAAATGTAGATTTCATGTAGTGCTTAACATAAATTTAACAGTATTTTACAATTTTATCATTGAATAAAATTTTTAATTTTAAATTTATAAAATGTTATAAAGTGATAATCTTATACATTTAGTCTTCCAAATTCAATATTTATGACTTTATGAACTTCAGAAATATTTAGGAATGCAACTGTAAGTTATCAGAAAGAAACACAAGCCATGTTGAAAGTGCACTGGAAAAATACCCGATCCAGTGGAAAGGACTATAATTAACTTGCTAAAGGATCTTCATAGACCACATATTGAAAACAAAGTAGTGAACTAAACGGTGAAGATTCCTTGTCACAGAGTGACGATTCCATCAGGAAGATGGGTAAGGTAACTGTAAATGGGCAAGTCTAGTATATTAATAATAAAAATTGCAAAGGAAAACAAAGCAAAAAGAGGCAGGATGTGTCGGCTGATGATGGGTGAACTGCAGCTGACCAGGACAGCTGGTCATGACCCAAAGGAGAGGGGCACTAATCCTGCGGCTGTGAGGACTCAGGCTCCAACCAGGGCTACCAGCTAGAAAGGTCCTGAGGCGTGAGCGAGTGTAGTGGCCGGAGACTCACATGGTTGGTGCCTGGTAAACAGAGAGAGGAGCCAGGACTGGACTGCACAGCCTCCAGTGGACCTCTGACGGCTGCTCTGAGTGGATGGGAAGACATCGGAGGATTCTGAGGCAGGACAGACACCTCAGCTTTGAACCAATCACTTACTCCAGCTGTTGTACAGAGGACAGACAGGACCTTAGGGCAGTGGGAAGCCGGGAAAGCAGGGAAGTGGTTTTTACAGTAATTTAGTGAATTAGTCAGCTCTCCCACATGCTGCTGGGAGAGCAAGCAAATAAAAATCGTACCCTGAGTTTGGAGCTAGTAAGTTGGAGATCATCAGTCCCTACAGCATAGAGGAGGGGAGCTTTAGTTTGGCTCATGTTTTCAGGGGGCTCAGTCGATGGTCAGCTGGCTTTAAAGCAGGAGCATCATGGCTGAAGGCCTGGTGGAGCAAAGTGGCTCAGTTCACGGTGACTGGAAGCAGAGCAGGGGGTCAGCACCAGACAGGAAGGGACCAGGAACCAGCAGACCCAAGCAGACTCAAGCAGGTCCAAAGTGTGGATCCATGACCCACACAGACTCACCCCCACCTGTGCTCGAATAATCCATTCCATGGCTTCCTACTGACAATTGGGCTTCACCACTGCATCTAGAGCGTCCCAGTGTGGCTCAGTCAGTGGAGCTGGGGGCTGGTGGGGCGCAGTAAAATTCCGAGTATTTTGTGAAATGATTCAAGGGAGCTTGCTGATGAGGGCAAGGTGGGAGATAAAGAGAAGACTTCCAAATGACTCCAGGGACTTTCAGCTGGACCCATCAGTGTGACAGAGGTGACATTGGAGGACATAGAGGGGGCTGACAAGGAAAACAGGCACAGTGCATGGAGAATCAGATCCACTTTGGAAAGGTCAAGTTTAAGAGCCTGGCAGCCACCTGCATGGTGCCGGTGAGTTCGTGGTTAGCTAGAAGCCTGGAATTTGGGGAGATCTGGGCTGGAGAAGAGTTTTGGGAACAGGTACACAGACATGATCTTGGCATCCCTGATATTGGAAGAATGACCCATTTGACAAAGCAGGACTCCAGGTAAGCTGGGAGGTGAGGAGAAGAGGAAAATCCAGGAGAAGGAGGAGGAGGAGAAGCAGGCACTAAGGCAGGAAGGACACCAAGAGAACCAGGTCCTAGACACCCAGCTGTGATAAGGAGGAAGAAATGGAGGACTTCGGAGAAAGCAAGCAGATCACAATGACAACCGGATCTGGAGTCCGTCCCTTGGAGTTACTGTGTCTTGGAGGAGAGTTTTGGTGGATTGGTAGGATTAGAAGGAGATCGGTGTGGGCTAATTAATAACTCCACATATCGTATGTAATAAATTCACGCCTGACATGCGACAGTAGTGCAATGGAGTCTTTGCTTCCATGTCCTAGAAAGTACAGCAGCTTTCTACTTTTCAGTAGAAAGGGCTAACTGCGAATAACTTCCATGCATCCGGAACTGCTAGTAAGCCTGCGTGCCTGAGCAAAGAAGCTACTGGAAGGACCAAGAAAAGCAAGAAATTGCTGTCATTTTCAATGACTTTCAGTTTTGACATTGCTTGCGAGCTTTATGTTTTCACTAAATGGTGAGCACAGAAACCGCAGATGACTGCTCCTTAATAACTGAGCATTGTGGGGATCGTCTCTGGGTTTCCAACCAGGCAGGAACAATGAGCAAAAGCAGGAATAGTGTCTTGAAGATCACAGCATTTAACAAGCAGCATTTGGGTTTGATTCTTACCTCTGAATCGTATCTACTTATATTAATGAGCATAATTGCTAGCATTTCTCTTAATTTTAGGTATGTAGCCATATTGCGTTTTCTGTCGATTTTTAGGAATAAAGAAAATACTTCTCTTTGCAGATTGATTTCCAGTTTCTGGGTTGCATTGTGAGTTGTGATTCAAAATTAGCCATAATTTCTTGAGCTGTTAAATTGTGTGCACAAGATGAAACTACCAACAAAAGACTCAAGGGAATCGGCTGCTGGCGAGGTGGTTTTTATGTTGCCTTTTCCTCATTTTTAGAATGTTCAACTAAATAACCAAGTATGACACAGATGTTTTTGAAAAGCTCTTTTGGTTCAGACAGATATTCTTCTGAAATATAAATAAAAGCCTCAGAAAAAGAAATAATTTTTAAATGCCAGGTACCAAAAAATATGAAGGTAAGTTCCTGAGTTTGAGCCCGTAAATCCTGTTTGAAAATGCCACTGTACATTTATGCCACTAAGACGCTGATTTAGACACTGTACATTTATGCTACTAAGACACTGTTGGACCACAGGACCCAGTGTATCCCATCTGGCTGCTGCCAGTCAATGACAGCTTGTGGGAAAATAATGACCCAGAAGGTGCGATTAGGAAGCACTTATATTGATAGCCCCTTTTTTATTTCAGTAGCGCTGTTTCATTCCTGATTTCTGAGTATACTTAGCCAGTGTTATCAATGTTCTGGTCAATTTTGGGGAATTGTGACTGTATGATCATTGTCACAAAGCACAGTCTCATTTAGAGGTTAGGGTGTGTGCTCCAATAAACTTTAAAATGCCCGACTCAGAAGGCAGCTCTGAGAAGGTGCCTCTGGCTGCTCCTCAAGAGTGACTTTCACTGGCTCCTGGGACGGTTTGCGTCTGGATGGCCCTCGAAGCCTCACACAGCTATGGTGGGGGGCTTTTCAGAGGTGACTGAATCTAGAGTTTGTGATGGATTCCTGGTCCAGTGCTGGGATTACGGGTGTGAGTGCTACACTTGCCTAGGGTGGGTAGCCAGCACACCATATAAAGGGGGGAAAGAGATTCTCTCTCTCTCTCTCTCTCTCTCTCTCTGTCTCTCTCTCTCTCTCTGTCTGTCTCCCTCCCTTCCTCACTCTCTCTCATTGCTTTGACTGTCCTCCACTGCCTTAGATGTTTGCCCCTCTGCCATGCCACCCTGCCTTGGAGCCAACTGTGGGCTAAAACCTGTGGGCTAAACGAACCTCTTGCCCCTTTAACTGTGGGTGTCAGGTGTTTTGTCTCAGCAGTGAGAGAAAAGTAACTGAAACAGCTCCTAACAGTTTTCATGAAAATACACATGTCTCAGTTGATCTGCCCGCTCTGAACGCCGGGGGCTCACACACCTTCAGTGAGAACAAATTCGGTGGAGAGATGCTTTAAATTCGGCACCTAGATTTTTCTTTCTTTTTATAAAACAGATGCATAAAATACAAGAATAACTTTAAAACAATCCTCATCTTCAAGTTACACATGCAGAAAGCACAAACCTGGGTGGAAAGGCCCTTCTAACCTCAGGATCAATCCCAGAGGAGCAAACACAGGAGGAATGTGGTGACGTCACTTACCATAGCAGAAACTGAAGCGAGCATTTTACATCAAACAGGGAACAAAAATAAGAGAGGAAATCAGGAATAATATTTTCAAACAGTTTTTCTAAGTTTTAATATCTTCCAGTTATGCAGAGTTCATAAAAATTAATCAAAACGACGACTATCTCTCAATAGAAGGTTCAATAATGAGAGACAATTCACAAAAGAAAAAAATATAGCCATCCACTAAATGCACAAAAGGAGAACTATTATCAGGAATTAAGTGAATGTGCATTTATTCGCAGGCACACTAAGAATGAATAATAGTGGGATGGGGGAGCTAGGGATTGCTGAGAACAGGCTGGCTTGTCCTCTGCTCGCCGGAGTGCGAGTCGGTGTGAACCTCCTGGAGGTCAGCTGGAACCATGGCTCAAGAACTTGAAAAAGCGTTACTTGAGAGTCGGAGTTCCATTTCTAGGAAGGTGGCAGAAGGAACAGTGCAGAGGCACACTGCTGTTTATAGGTCGATGTCTCTCGACAGCCTCGTGGGCTCACGGTTGGCGTTCTGGGTGGGTGATTTCACTATGGGTGCTTAGCAGGAGCAGCTCTGGTGTGAAGGGCGGTCCCAGAGATGTGACCCGGAAGGGCTCATCTCTCTCCCCAGCTGCTCCCTTCCTGCTCTACTCCTGGCCTCCATGGGGTGAGCCCTTCCCTCCCACCCTGCCACCCCGCCCGGGAGTCAGACTGCTCTGCACTGAGCCGTGAGCCAAAATGAACTTCTCCTCCCTTGAGCTGTGGGTACCAGGTGTTTTGTCCCAGCGGCAGGGAAAGTGATGGACACAAAGAGTGTGTAAGAACTATCAAATAAAGACACAGTTTTTTACTATCAAAAAAGTAGAAAACAAAGAAATTCCCAGTGATGAAGAGTTGGGCTAGTTACAGTGCAAACACATGACCGTCTGCCATGCTTTCCTGAAGCACCAGAGAGAAGAGACCGTCCTCAGGCAGGGACCAGACAGCCTCAGGCCCACCCTGGTGCCCCATCTCCAGGCTGGGGTGCACACTGGCTTCTCAGAGTGCCCCGTCACCCTTTAACTCTCCTTACTGCTCTTCGTGTGGATAATAACAGTGCCACACTGGGAGGTCAGCAGGCCCCTGAGACCCTGGGTGTAAATCTCTCTACTGCTAACTGCAGAGCCAATGAGTGCGCAGGGGCTGGGCATCAGCCTCAGCCTTCCTGTGGCTGAGAGCGTGAGAAACATTCCCGTGGAATAAAGCAAGTTTGAGATCAGTGAGTACACAAAGGTCTTCGTTTTATACAATAAGTGGGGTAGTCAGATGCATTCTAGTGAGCTGAACATGGAAAGCAGTTATCAGGAAATACAATTATTAGTATTTTAAAAGTCTTTCTATGTCTTACACATCTTGTAAACTCTGAAAAATAAATCCATACTACTTTATATGTAGAAGTTAGGAAAATATTCCTGGACTTCTGTTGAGTAGA
>PVJX010019873.1:0-34174 GCA_004027295.1 Dolichotis patagonum
CAGGCAGGTCTCCAGGAGGTTCCTTGCAAGTGAAGGGCCTACAGGTCCCAAAGAGTCAGGCCAGAATGTTGGTTTCTGAAAAGTTCCAGGTCCCCAACAGACCTGGCCAAGATGCCAGTCTCCACAATATTCCCAATCCAAACAGCCCGGGCCACTCTGCGGGTCCGAGAGTTTCGGGTCCCAGAGAGACAGGCCGAGATGCTGCTTTCTGGGAGACTTCCTGGGGGTGAAGGGCGGGGCTACGGGCCCAAACAGACCTGGCCCAGATGCTGATCTCCAGGCAGTTCCTTGCGGATGAAGGGCGGGCCTACGAGCCCCAAAGAGTCGCGCCGACATGCAGGTCTGCGCAGACTTTCGATCCAAACAACCCAAGACACTCTAAGGGTCTGAGAGTTTCGGGTCCCAAAGAGACAGCCCAAGATGCTGCTTTCTGGGAGACCCAGAATATTTTTAATAAAAGAAACAATATGTAACTGAGTACACTAACATGCCCAGCTAATTCATGTTTTAAACTCTTATTTAGGGACAGTCACTGTTACAGAAGTATTATAAACAGTTCTGAGCCTTAATACTTTTTTTCCCCTCCAAACATGGTTAAAACTTCTATGTTCACCACGGTATACAGCATTACAGAAGGGTCTGTTTTTCAATACTTAAGGTATTATAACGTTAGTATATTTCCCTTAGAATAATTAGATACCAACTCGTTCTTCCTTTTATTACAACAATCTCATATCAGAAAAAAGATAAAAGATGTGTTACAAAATCTATAAATTTAGCTTACCTAGAGTTCAAAGGAAGGTGCATGTTTTACTACAAAATATAGAGGAAAATAATTTGGACCAGTTTCCCTTTCATAGTTAACCATGATTAAAATACAAAAATCTCCCAATATAAATGTTCGCAAGCTCCGGGTCCTCAGATCATAACCCAAATGATCTGTTTTACTAATTAGAATTTCAAAAAGGCATTTAATTCAATTTAACTATGCTATATATTAATAATGGTAACTATAAATATAGACCAAGAGAAATATACTAAAGGAAGAAGGACTGAAAAAGACAATGGAATACTTGGGCCAGGGATTTAACTCAGCATCATAAGTGACTGCCTGGCAAGAGCAAGGTTGTGAGTTCAATCCCTGGTACAAACAAAAAAAAGAAAAGAAAAAAAAAAGACTGCTCAAAGCTGCTAGATCAGTTTTTATCTTCAAATACTTTAATTCCAGTAAATACTTTGTTTTAAAGATTATATAGTTAAAATTGTTTGAATATCACTGTTCAGAGGGGCAAATTAGTACTTAAAACCTAAGTGGTGTGAAGTGACTGTTTACATTTCTGTTTTTACTGGTTCTCTTTTTAAAAATTGGTATCAAGGATTGAACTCATGACCACGCGTGTGCAAGGCAGGCGCTTATGCTGCTGAGCTAAATCCTCAGGCTCCTGTTTTTACTGGTTCTACATTGTTTTCATGTATTATTTGTTGTCAGAATATCAACCTTGGAATCAAATGTGGTTCATAAATCCAACCACTTACTTGGAAAAAATGTCAAACTTTATTGTTCTGGTAGACCAAACGTTCTGGCATATACTACATTATGCCACATACCTATAGTATTGGCTTTGTCAGTTTCCTGGATCAAAGAGGGTAGGATCTGTATCTTTTTATGAGCATAGAACTTTTCATTTCCCTCGAGCTGAGCTCCCAAGGGAGCAAGGACAGAAGCATAATGAGAATTCTGGCAAGCCAAGAAGCTAGAGTGCAGCGGTAATGACTCTTTGGAGAGCTACATAGCTTTGCTTTAACATTCACTAATGGAGTCTAACCTATTAGCTGGGCCTCCATATTTGTATGGTCTTCCTCTTATTACTATAATATATAGTTAAGTCTTGTAATCTGCCAGACAGAAATACGTTCAAGATTTATGTGGGCAGATCTCTGTTGTAAAAATGAAGAAAAAGAAAACTGAATTTGTGTTTATTTTAGAAATCAGAGGACTTTAAATACAAAAACCCACATTAGTAACAGATTGTACTTTTTCTTCAACAAGTAGAATCTTTCACTGGAAAATGGAGTGAATCAATGTTACGTTTTTTGGGAACTTACTTAATCATATATAATATTAAGGAGAAGCCAAACCTGACATATATACATTATAAAATACAGCTCCTCTTTGCCAATGAATTGTCTATAAACTTCAGTTTCAACTGTGTTTTATTACTGAGATGCTCAGTCACAAGAGTGCAATATGCAGATGTTCTTACTGTGCAGAATGGAACACCCAAACCCTAGAAGGAGTGTCACAGATGTCCACTGGTATTACTATAAAGGTAAAGTCATAATGTTAATAACAAAATGTATTTTCCTAGCACATTATGTAACCTAGATGTATACTGTATATTTTTCTTTACCTACAACAACTGCTTTCCTCAAGTTAAGTAATGAATGCCTACTGAGCTTACAAATAACAATATCCATTCTCTAGGAGGCAACTGATTCAGCATGCTAGAGTCTGTTATGACTGGAATGTTTGTGTCCTCTCTCTTTATATGTTGAAATCCTAATCCCCAGTGTGATAGTATTGGGAGGTAAGACGCTTGGGAAGTAATTAGCTCTCATGAGTGGGATCCCAGAGAGCATACTCATCGTTGTTCTGTCACGTTAGGCTAAAATGAGAGGAGGGTAGGCTGCAAAAGGGAGGAGGCTCCTCACCAGAACCTGACCATGCTGGTGACCATGCTGGTAACTCCAACTTCCAGTTTCTAGAACCATGAGAAATAAATTTGTTATCTATAAGCCACCCACTCTATGGTACTTTAAAGAGCTCAAAGGGATTTTGGTGATTGTCTACAAGTCACTCATTTTATAACTGTGGCAATGGATATCCATAAAGGTTTAAAAAGAAACATATAATATACATAGTATATGCTTACAATATACCTGGCACCAACACACCCTTATGTTCTAATTTAATCCTCAGCCTATGAAATGGATTTCATCACACTCAATTTGGAGAGGAGGGACATAAATAGATACGTGATTTGTTAAGGAACACAAGCAGTCAGTTCCAGAGCCAAGATCTAAATCCTCATAGTCCATGTCTACTTTATTTTATTGTTAGCTGTTTGGCTTGTTCTCTCCTTTCCCCTGCTCCTTTTAATTTCACACCAGATGACAGATGCCTTGACCAAGATCATGTAACAAAAGTAGCAGAATTTCAATTCAGGTCTTCTGACATCAGAATTTAGTCATTTCTTCTTATCCACTGCATTTCACTACTGTGGAATCAGGTATCTGCCTCAATTAAGCAGATTTATAATGAATTTAATCCTGATGCCCTAGTGACTGCTGTGAGTAAAGTGCTATTGCAGACGCTCAGTGTGATGTAACTATGCCCAAACTAAATGTCTTGGAATTGCTATGATCTTAGTTTACTTCAAGATCACTTCTCCACTTACTCATTTAACATCTTTTTTTGGTTTGTTTTTGGTACTGTGCTTAAAAATTGTGAATAATATGAGAAAACTACATACATCCTTTTTGAGTCTTGGGTACTTGAAACAGCTGTTGATTAGTAAATCCAAGGATAGAGTGGAACAAGAGTAAAGAGGTTCTGTGGGAGAAGTTTCAGGAAAGAAAATCTCATCGTACGCTGAGGCTTTGAATGGTGGGCTTACATAACCACAGGAATGTTTCTGCTATAGATTACTAAAAATAAGAGTAATAGTTACCTATCTCTTTATCCCAACAATGCAGCAAGCCCTTCATTAATTAATCTTGACTGTAACTCCATGAAGTAATACTTAGTAGACCTATGTTTAGTTTCAGTAACAGAGGCTTTGTTTTTTAATGTGTTGAAGTCACAGAGCAAGCAAGTGGAGGATTAGATTTCTAAAATAAGTCAATATGACTGCAAAACCTACTTTATTTCTGGCAGTGTTTTCTCAAATAAAACCAACTAAACAACAGAAAATTATCTCAAAGCACAAATCTTAGGCCTTTAACTTACCTGATCAATATTATTTTCAAATTCCAATGGAACACACATTTCATATTTAAAATGGTATTTACATATTCCCTATAGCCAACTTTACTTACTGCATATCTATTTTTTCCCTCAGGGAAAAATAGCTTTAAAGTGTTATGTCAGACTTTTCTATAATAAGATCTCACTTAAAATACCAAAACTATTTTTGGTATTTTGCATTAATTTTGCAAAAACATCACAGTAAATGCTAAGGAACAGGTGACTAATAAATACACTGTTCTAAGAAAAATAAGGATAGAAATTGGGGATTAACTGCTATGCTGAAGTAGTCTGTAACAACTCACTACTATGTGAGAATAACCCATCCAATGTTTTTCGTACAGTCTGTCATAACTGTAGGGTCATTAAAACTGTTATACAGGATACTGCACTCTTGACAACTGGCTATGAGATAATTGTGCGTATTACTGGCCAGTGTTTTCCACATCTCACTTAGATATGTGTCTGCCTTTTCAGGTATTAATTATTCTTCATTTGATCTTTTTCATAGAAAAAGAAAATATATACCTAACTCATTTTCAAAATATCAAATCTTGAGTTTAACTTAAAAAGTCACAAAATTATGGATATGATATACTAGCTGTATATTTACCTAATATAAATTAAAATACATGTCATTACAAATTTTAATAATGCTTATTTTATATTAGCAGTAATTCTTCCACATATTTTTAGTGATAAAGCCCTATATTTTGGGTGACACTTTTATAGATGCTCTCCTAACACAAGGATAACACCCCTGAACAATTGTGTTAACTGTCGTGAGAAGTTACCTAAATCTAAAGTATATGTGCTTATGCTCATACATGCAGACTACTACTCTGAGGCAAGAACCTTAATCAAATAAATTTTATGGGGGCTGGGCTGTAACTCAGTGGTAGAGTGCTTGTCTAGCACATGCAAGGCTGTAGGTTCAATTTCACTCTTGGATGGAAGGAAGGAAGGAAGGAAGGAAAGGATGAATAAAGAAAAGACAAAGAAAAAAGAAAAACAAAAAGAAGAAATTTTGTGAAAATGCATGGCATGTACTTCAGTTTTACAGTTAAAAAGCGTTTTTTATGGTGGGGTAAGGTTCCACACAACGCTCATTATTATTCTTATAGATTGTTCCCTTATGCTGTTACCTAGTTAAGCTTGTCTGTTGGAACTGCTGATTTTCTGCTAATATAAACCAGGGCTTTTACTGATTGAAGTGCAAAATGGCCACAATATCAAATGCAAATGTGTTACTCTGAAATGCAGTCCAATGTCATAGTTCATACATTCTACACTTTTAAAACATACTAAACTGGTTAATGAAAATGGTTAGCACTAATCCCTCTAATTCTTCTGAGTTGGAAGATGACCACGTTATATTAAATGACAATCATTAAGAATGAATGGAGTTTAGAACTGTACATGAATAAACTTAAAATGGGTTCAATTTGAAACATACTTAATGGGGGGTGAGGATATAGCTCAGCAGCACAGGACTTGCCTCACAAATGAGAAGTCCTGACTTGGATTTCTGGTACTTTCCTCCTTGCCAAAAAAGAAACATACTTACTGACATAGCCAATGGTTACTACATTACACTGAGTGTTATTATGGAAAAAATAGTAAGCACTTTATGTACTGTTTTAAAAGCCAGTTTGGGCTGAGGATATGGCTCAGTGGTACAGATAATGGTGAGGGGAGAAAGCAACTCGTCAGATCAAGAAGATACTCTGAAGTCACCTCTGCAGACTTGGAATCTGAGGACCTAGGAGGTCAGACTATCTCAAATAACTGTCAAGGTGTGATGACTTAAAGATTCAAGACACTTGTGAGCAATGGTCAGGACTACTACTAGTTATCAGGAGTCAATATATGGTAGAAACTGTGTGTAGGATCTCTCATGCTTTACAGTAAGATAATAGGTAAGAAATATTCGTGCTTTTGGTATCCAGATTACAGGATTCCTGCTCTGAACTCCAAGTTGCCTAGAATTCTGTCAATTAATACGGTTTAAGCAGAAAACACTTCTGGAAGAGGGGGACCAGTCCTTTCCACTGTAGTATGATATGGTGTAGTTTATTATTCCTCTTTTTCTCTTACTGTCCTTCATACCGTTTACACTGAAGGGATTTAAGTTTGTAAGGTGAAAAATAAGTCATTTTCTAGTGAGAAATGGCAAGTCTTTCAGTAAATATAATATTTACTGAGCCCATTCTAGACATATATATGAAGTCCTTTCCATACATGGCCTTAAACATCTAATTTGTAGTTTACTATCTAATGTGTAGTTTATTATAGTATCACTGATGGTAATACTTGCATAATGATCACTAGATGACAAGCACTTCATATGCATATAACACCTATTTTGGAACACACAATCCCAACTTGACAGACAAAGAAACTGAGACACAGCAACTTGTCCAGGGTAACACTGCTGATAAACAGCCCCAGCGGCTTTGATAGTAAGAGTTACCTCTGCTGTAAAAGAACTCTTATCAGATGAGGAAGACAGGCAAGAGTGTAAGAGATAATGAGAAAATACAACAACATGATGTGGGAAGACCTTGAAAGCAGTTTTTCCACACTAAAATGTGGTTTATGATGGGTCTGATTCTTTGTTTTTTTGGGGTTTTTTTTTTTGGTACCGGGGATCAAATTCATGACCTCACGCTTGCAAGGTAGGCGCTTATGCCACTGAACTAAATCCTCAGCCAGGTCTGATTCTTTCTTAAACCTGTAAGTGCCTGGATATCACTTACCTCTTATTCTGCCCCAATCTTACCTATTTTCTAACTTCCTAGCCCAGTGCCAAGCGTATAAGGGTAGGGCAGGACAAAGACTTTGAAAGTTCTCTAAGATGGGGAAGAATAACACAAGGATTCATTGATCATATACAGCAAATAATAGGTGTAAAATTATTTTTAATCACACATTATAACATAATGTGTTATGTGTTTTAAGCTCTTCATAGTGTCCCACACCAAAACTAAGGCTTGAAAATATTTCATTTTTAAAATACTAAGAGATATTGTGTGTGTGTATACATGCTATGTATTTAACCCAAGTCCTTCACAAGAATAAGCATCACACAAAATAGTGTTAGACAATGAAGACATCAAGTTAAATTAATGCAAGACAGTGACAGAATCAGAGAGACATTTTTGAATTAAGTTGTATAACAATATAAAATTTCATACTGAATGATGCTAATCTTGTTTTATTAAAAATGAAAAATGTTACAATGCATTCTAAATAAACTTCATAGTGGGATATTTATGATAAATCACTTCAGCTTACTCCCATGTTTAAAATAAAATCACAGTTAGATGAAATTACAGTTTGTTATAATTTCACAGAAGTCTATATAATAGATGAAAATCACATTTAATATAAATGTCATGTCATATAGTCATATTACTTTTGAAGTAATGGTTTTATTGGAGTAGTCTGAATTTTCAGAATGTGCAATGAAATCAAGATATTTCAAGCAGAATATGATTAGTTCACATTTAAAACATAAAACACATGAGCCACACCCAAGCCTCTCTCCCTGAGTCTGCACCATTCCTGGACTGCAGGGGTGTGTGTGTGTGTGTGTGTGTCTGTGTGTCTGTGTGAGACAGCATGTGAACCAGGGGCCTCACAAGGAAATGACCAGCACCTGGAAAGTAGCGCCAGCTGCCGGAGTGGGGACAGCCACACCCAAACCTCTCTGGGTGAGTCAGTGCCATGCCAGGACTGCGGAGGGCACAGTGTGTGTGTGGGTATCCAGGCCTCACCAGGAAGCCATCCCCACAGGGAAACCATATCATTTTCATTGTTTTCTTGGGTTGGGTTTTATTCTCTTTTGTTTTGTTTGATTATGTTAAATCTGATGGCAGGAGCAGCTACTTACTGAAAGACAGAAAGACATAGTATGGGAGCCATTTTGGATTGACTAGTGACTTGTTTTTAAGTCCTTTATTGCATTCACTATTTTGGCTTTATTGTTTCCATTCTGTTCTGTTCAATTTTTACTATGTCTGAAAGTATCTGCAGCTATTTTGAAGACAACAAAAGACTTTATGGTAACTATTGTTGGTTTCATAAGGTTTTGAAGTCCTGTGTCACTTATACTGGTTTATTTTTGATTGATTTTATTCTGTTTTATTTTCCCTCGTTTTATCCTCTTTAAGATAAAAAATTAAAAAACAAAACAAAATCCTATAAAACACACACAATGCCATAATCATAAAAAATAGACTATTTGTCTAATGTTAGAGATAGCTTTCTTGGACATCTGAGGAAAAAACATGAGCTTTTGTGGTTTATTACTGTATAAACCAAAACAGAAATGCAAATCATGGTATTTTGTCTGTTAAAAAAAATCTTTAAAAAGGGCAATCACACTAATGGCAAATAGAAAATTGCTCAGAATACTGTGCTATATAAATTAGTACTTATCTCAATGGCTTGATTACTATAAATTGTAACTTTGTTATATTAATAAATAAAATAGGGGCTGGGGATTTAGCTCAGCCTGCCTTGCAAGCACGTGGTTGTGAGTTTGATCCCCAGTACAAAAAAAAAAACCAAAAAACAAAAAAATCCTTAGTTTTCAAATATGTCTGCCTCAAGAATAGGATTCTTCTCTACGACACTGTGAACAACTCTGAGACTTGATATTTATTTACTGGTCAGTTTCCACTGATCAATACAGAAATATATAGGCTAGGGATTTAGTTCAGCAGCTCAAGCACTTTGCCTGGTAAGTGTAAGATTGTAAGTTTGATCCCTGGTACAAAAAAAAAAACAAAAACCCAAAACTAAACTAAATATAGTCATGTTTGATCAAAGTAACCTAGGAAACTTCAAGGACTTAGTTAAATAGCAAAACGACACAAAAATCATGTAGGTTACTTTGTTAAAACACTTTATGGGTGCCCTTTAGGTATTATCATTAGCTACTTGTGCATTCAGAGGTACAATTACAATAGTGGCGCTGAATTTATATGAAGTCATCTAGGCCTTTCTGAAAATGATACATATTTTAAGCAAGTCATCTTAGGCTAAGATATGGTTGAAGGCCTTAAAATTATTTCTACTTAAACTAATAAGCATATAGTACTGTGAAAATCTCTGAAATTTAGTACTTTAACATAGGAGCTCTCCTCTTTTACACAGGAGTGCTCCTATCAATCACTATTGTGAAGGCCTTGGCTGTAAGACGGAAATAACAATGTCTATTTTATTGGTTTTCTGTAAATTACAAAATATTATAAGAATAAGAATTCCCTGCCCTAAAACATTAGGCTGTTTTCTTACAGATATCAACATACATTTAAAAAATGAAATTAATGATTTCTTGATGTTTTTGTTTCTCCCTACAATGTCCTCTACCACTTAAAATTCCTCCCGCTTTGCCATGTCCAGATCTTTATTATCCTTTAAGGCCAAACTCAAAAAATACCTCATGAAAGAATGCTCCAAAATGGAAATAATCACATTCTTCTTAAAAGAGTGAGATTATCAAAGAGTTTAATATTATACTTATTGACACTATAACCTCTGATCTCTTTTGATTATAAATCAATATACAGTATGCCTGCCTGCTGTTGCTATTTCTACTACAGGACTTATTACATATGAAAAATCATAAGATACATACAGATAGATGGATAGATAGATCGATAGATCTATATATCCTATAAGGTAGGTACTATTCCCATTTCACAGTACTGAGAGGCAGTTCAATGACTTAAAGTGTCAGCCAGCATCATCTGGTTCAAAAAATAAAAATAACATGCACTCCACTTCTACTGTCTGGCACTACAGCAGAAAACTGGCACAAAGTAAATTGTGTAATTTTTTCTTTATCTTTACAACATTTAGAAGCTAATATAAACATATGAAATAAGTATATACAAAATATACTGAGAAAAAGGGCTTCACTCTGAACCACAGTTTTGTATATCACAAACATTCTAAGGAATAAGAGACTGTAACAGGCTAAAATAGCTCTCTATACCAGCTGGTAGACCTTCTTCAGAAATTTCCCTAGAAACTTAATATTGCTCATGGGACAAATAATCTGCTCACATAATGAGTTTGTGTGGAAGATCTCAGAGCAATCGATGGGTTATGGCAGAGATCCTGGGAGTATCTGAATAGCTTCTTTAATGAACAACATCATTTCCTTTTTCCCTCTTCATATTCTGCATAGTTTACTGTTTCATGAAAGTGCCTGCAACTGCAAAAGTGTTATGGTTCTTTTACAATTCACTTATTTTCTCATAGTTAGAAGTTAAAAGTTATTAATTGAGCAGATTTTAATCCTTTGATACTACTGTTCCATCTTGGGATAGAACATAACAGAGAATCACAATAAAAATTCATCTCTTCAAAATTCCTGCTCTTGAAGCGCACTGCCAAATGTATGTCAAACAGGCCAAACAAAACAAAACACAGTTCCTAACATTTTCTGTGCAGAGTTCAGAATCTGAGTTGAGATTTAACTAAACTCATATTCACACTAAGTGTATTAACTATATAGCACACCTGCAGGCAAACAGTGCTTTAGTGTGTAGATTTGTATACTTTAAAAAAAAATAGCTAAACAGCTTAAGACTTTACTTACTTCAAACATAGATTTAAAGGACTTGTCATTTGGACTGGGGACGTAGCTCAGGGTTTAGAGCACTTGCCTGACATGTGTGAATCTCTGGGTTCAATCCCTGTTACCACAAAGATGAAAAACAACTAGAGAAGCTGTTATTCCACGTACATTTGCACAGTACACGTATTTAAATATCACCAAGTGATGGAAGAGGGCTTCTGGACATTCTGTAGTAGCCTGGAGCACAGTCTGTGTTACCTGGTGTATGAGGTAACACTTTCTATTACTGTAAGAGATGCCACTGTGATGAAGGCTTGCTAACTTACATACTGTTTGCTAACTTACTCTAGCCTACAATTAGGCTGTCTGGCAATTTATGCAATAATTTTATTCGTAAAGTACTTTCTTAGTGTGTACATGATTTTTTTTTTTTTTTTTTTTTGGTACCAGGGATCAAACTCATGATCTCGTGCTTGCCAGGCAGGCGCTTACACCACTGAGCTAAATCCCCAGCCCTCATAAAGTACTTTCTAAGATTAGAGATACAAGGTAAAATAATCTAAAATCAAATTTCAGGGAAGGTGGAAAGCACTCAGATGAGACTCCCTTAATGGTCTGACCCAATTATGGGCTTCTAAAATATGGATTGCCCTCATGAGTAAAACCTTTTGAAATAAATTATTCTTTTTAATAGCTTTTGTTCATCTAAAATAAGCCTTTTCTAAAGGACATTTTGCTATAAATTAATAGGTAATAAATATATGGAACAAGGTAAGTTATTACGTTTAAATATTATTTAACTTTTAAAATTCAATTAAAAAGTATTAAAATCAATTATATTTTAAAGTAGCTAATGGACAGCAAAGATTCTGTTTTCTCAGATATATACATCTTCTTTGGAAAGTAACCATCACCACGGTACTAAGCTCAGGAAGGAGCTCCTCCCAGGTAAAGGCATTATGTTCCTGAGCCAATAAGGAAAAACATTTTGGATAGAAAGTGGTAATATTTTTTTCTAGAAGAAAATCATGGCTGTGGAGGATCAGGAGTCTATTATGATAAACACATTCATTGTTCTGTTTTCTAAAATGGTTTGTATGTGGTAGCCTGATTTATACTTAAGGATGTTTAATGATTTCCTTTCATATTAAGAAAAGCATTTCATGGGGTTTTAAAATATTCCCAAATTATAGGTCTATACAACTTAGTTTCACTCTTCCAATAGTTATACAAGCTTTAAATATGATGTGAATATACATAGAAAGACAAAGCATGCCAAAAGTTTTCTTCGTTCTTTTAATACTTTTGGTTTTTGCTGTCTTGATTATCATGAAACATGAAATTAATTGAGGGCTTGAGAACACAACATTTCTAACAGAAATGGATGAACTTAAAAATACTCTGTGCTCATTTTAACCAAAAATTCATTATTTTTAATATGTAGACAAAAATCACAACTAGTGATTTAACTGAAATGTTTCTTTTGAAAATTTACTGGCACATTTTAGATATACATAATGATAATATTCATCACAGGGAATTTGTACTTGTACATGATACATCTTGCAGCTTTTTTCCCCCCATTCCCCTGCCCTCCTCTATTTACAAAAGCTTCTTTTCCATCGTTAACCTTCTATTCTCTTTCTTTCTCTGGTCCCTTCCATCTTTTCCTCTGATCTTTCCCATGTGAACATTTTCTTCCCATTTCCCAATAACTATTATACACTTGGATCCTTATTTACACTTTTGGTTTCTCACATCGGAAAAACAACACAGTATTTAAATATGTGTGTCTGATTAATTTCACATAAGAATATGGTCTCAAGGTGCATTCATTTATCTAGAAATGTCTCAAGCTTATTCTTCTTTATGACAGAACAGTACTCCACTGTGTATAAAACTCTAAATCTTCTTCATCTATTCATCAGTTGATGGGTATTTGGACTGTTTCCAAGATTTAGCTGTTACAAACTGCCACTATAAACATGGGTGTGGATATATTGCTGTGGTATGATGCTTTTAATACTTTTGGGAAGATACCAAAAAGGAGAACAGCTGGTCAAATGGGACCTTTTACTTTTGAAAAGTAAAAGTTTTACTTTTTTGAGGAATCTCCACACTGATATCTATAGTGGTTGCATTAATCTACACTCCCGCTAATAGCAGAGAAGGGTTCCTTTTTTCTCACAGCCCTGCCAGCATTTGTTATTGGTTGATTTCTTGATGATAACCATTCTTTCTGAAGTGAGATGAAATTTCGGTGTTGTTTTAATTTGCATTTCTTGAATGACCAGTGATGTTGAACATGTTTTCATATATTTATTTGCCATTTCTACTTCCTCAGCTGAGAAGTTTCTATTCATTTCAGCTGTCTATTTTTGGATTGACCCTTTAAATTTGGGGGTTTGACTTTTCTGAGTTTATATTTTAGATGTTAGCCCTATCTGAGGAACAGCTGACAAAATATTTTTTCCCCACTTTGTGGGTTGTCTCTTTACCCCTTGGTGCTTTCTTCTGCTGTGCACAAGCTCTTTAATAAGACGAGATCCCATTTGTTGATTCTTTGCATTATTTCCCATGCAGTCCAGATTTTGTCCACAATCCTGTATCTTTATCTTCAAGAGTTCTAGCTAGTCCATCTTCCAATAGATTTAGGGTTTCAGTTTTAACATTTAGGTCTTTGATCTATTTTGATTTTATTTTAGTGTGTGGTAAGATATATGGGACTAAGCTTTAGTCTTCAGCATATGGAAAGGCAGTTTTCCAGCACCAT
Organism: Dolichotis patagonum; assembly: GCA_004027295.1. Classification (NCBI taxonomy): domain Eukaryota; kingdom Metazoa; phylum Chordata; class Mammalia; order Rodentia; family Caviidae; genus Dolichotis; species Dolichotis patagonum. Next base: position 13,396 of record PVJX010019873.1, read on the forward strand.
TTATTAAAGAGGCTATCTTTCTTCCAGTGAACATGTTTGGCAACTTTGTCGAAGACAAAGTAGCTGAGTGTGTTTGAAGATGTTTCTGTATTATCTAATCTGTTCTACTGATCCTCAGGGTTTTTTTTTCCCAGTATCATGTTTTTATTACAGCAGTTTTGTAGTATAATTTCAAATCAGGGATTATGAAGCTCCCCATCTTGTCTTTGTTGCCCAGAATTGCTTTCGCTATTCTAGGTCTCTTCTGGTTTCAAATGAATTTTAGGATTGTTTTCTTTAATTCTGTGAGACATGCTATTGGTATTTTGATCAGATAGCATTAAATTTGTATAACAACTTTGAAAGTATGGTCATTTTCACTATATTGATTTTTCCTACCCCAGGGCAAGGGATAAGTAGATGATTTAATTGAAATGTTCAAAATGTACACGTTAAACGAGAACAGTCATCAGAGGTAGCACTTACTGGTTACAGAAAGGCAGTTTCAAACTTAGATTTCTAAGTCTTATGCCTACTTGTTACCTTCTCAAAGCCATATGTACCAAAACATTTTATCTATCTTTTACTTTGTAAACTATTTTCCTACATATACTACAGTATTTTAAAAAGTATGGTACATGGTCTAAGTAGTATAAGTGTAGTTATGAGAGAAACAGGATAGAATTCCACGAGTGGGCTCATTTCAAGAAATCCAGGATGTACCTTTGTTATTGGGACAAACAGTTAGAACCCAAGGGCATAAAAAAGAACTCTGGACCATAGGCATTTTGGAATAAACTATGGCCCTTTAAGTCTTTTTTCTTCCTTTCTAGTTATACCAGACTCTTTGCTTCATCCTGCTTATTATAGAATGAGAGCATTAAAATATGATTCTCCCATCAGGGATATAGACTTCCTTATTTTCCCAACACAAAATGATGCAGTAGCAACTCAACTATTTTAGGGCTTCATTCTAAATCAACAATGTAAATCTAAACTTAAGTGGTCAGTGTATACTAAAACTTACAATTCTTTTGTTCTGCAAACATGACTTTTGTCATTAACTTCCTAGTCTTTAAAAATTTTAATAGACTTACACATTTTTAGCAAGAAAATCACCTTTAAATCAAAATGATTTTCAAGAGTCACCGAAAGTGTAGACATCACAAAACAAATGATTCTGTAAGAACTGCACCACCTGTGTATGATTCAAGTTTTCACGAAGCACTTTTATAATTCTGGTTTTGTCTTGGCTACTTTTCTCTTATTGCTGGGAAAAAATAGCCAACACACACAGTAAAGGAAGGAAGGAAGGAAGGAAGGAAGGAAGGAAGGAAGGATTTATTTAGATCACAGTTTGTGAAGGTTTCAGCCTATAATCAGCTAGCTCCAAGGCAGATTGCTACATGGCAGAGGGCAACTGTTCATGGTGGCAGAAAACAGCACAAACAAGAGCAAAAGGGGAGGAGCATGGCGAGAACACTCTGTCTCTTATACTATATGTAGGCCACACTCATTTGGGTGTAGCACTCCCAGCATTGGACCATGAGTCATTCACAAACTCTAGAAGCCTGCCTCCATGACTGCATGAGGCTTTGGGGAAGACATTCAGACTCAAACTATCACAGGTTTCTTAAAGTATTCCCACTGTGTCTCTTGCTGACAAGAAAACTCATGACTTTAGATCTACACAGCAGCCATACGTGTATCATGTTGTTGAAATATCCATTTAACCATGGATACATAACATTCATTAAATGACCAGATTAACTAATATATTACATCTGCAACAATTTTTGAACTGTCCAACTAATTCTGTCTCTTCTGCATTTTCAACCAAGATATATCACCTAAGGGACAGAAAACCACCTCAAAAACTGTTGAAAATTTACCATCAAACTTTCTAATATTTAATTTTTTCTTTAGTACTAGAGACTGAACCCAGAGCCTTTGCATTAATAATCTACATTTCTAGTTTTTTTAAATTATTATTTATTTTGAAACAGTGTCTCACTATTGCCCAGGCTGGGCTGACACTTCAGTCTTCTGCCTCCGCCTCCCATAGTGCTAAGATCATAGGCATGTACCACCATCTCAGACTCTTAATACTTACATTTTAACAATTAAATATCTATGATTTAATGCCTATTAAAAACAACACTGGCAAATGGTAAAACAACACTGAAATAATTTCATAAAATAATAAGTCACCTATTACTTCAGGTTCCTTGCAAAATTATATCTATGAGATAAATAATGACACCCATTCCCCTACCTGTTAACTAGCCATTATATCAAACAAAGTATGAGTCACTCCAAAAGAAGCACAACTGTATGTTTTCTGAAGTTCTAGAAGTAATGGACAGTTTATTTTGAATTTCTTACAGTGAGAAGTCTGTCTTGCTACATAGATAGCAGGCAGACCAAATCTTACATGTGCTAATCAACACTCCTTATTCAGTACCATTGTACAGTCCTTGGAAACACTGACTTGAGATCTATAGTTCTTGGGTCTAAATTGGTTCTGCCAGTGAGCAGATGAGTAACCCTGCTCAAATTACTCTTGATTCTATGCCTCAGCTTACTTACCTGTAAAATTACATTAATATATTTCAGGGATTTTTGAAGATTTCATATAGTAAGAACGATATGAATATAATAAGAACTATGTAAGTATTATTGATCTGAATATTCTTATTTTATTTTTTTTGGTACTGGGGATTGAACTCACGACCTCATGCTTAAGAGGCAAATGCTTGAACCACTGAGCTTGAAAATTCTTATTTTAGGTGCATACGCAGTTAAATTAATAAATCTAAATGGACAATAGGTCAAAATTTAATGAGATTTCTTAAAACAAACTTTCAGAAAACTTTAGAGTAGTTTTAAATTTATAGATTAGGAGCAAATATAGTATAAAGAGTTCCCATATATTTCAGTTTCCCTTATTAATGTCTTATGAGGTATGTAACTTTTAAAGATAATCCAATAACGGAAGGACATACAAATAGGTAAAATTAAAAACTTAACTAATATGTAAATTTAGTAATCCCCCTAGAGAACCAAACTTTGAAACTTGTATTATAATTAGTAAATGCTAATTTTTTTTTTTTTGTACTGGGAATCAAACTCATGACCTTGTGCTTGCCAGGCAGGCGCTTAAGCCACTGAGCTAAATCCCCGGCCCAGTAAATGCTAAATTTAATGTTTAGTAATAGACCTGCAAATACCTCACTAATGTATTTTATGTCTCATTATAAAGAATAAACAGAAGCTGCATGTGGTGGTGCACACCTGTAGGCCAAGCATTTGGGAGGTCAAGGTAGGAAGAGGCCAGCCTGGACTACATAGTTCAATGCTAGCCTGAACTACATAGTGAGACCTTGTCTAAAAAAACCCCCAAATCTAACCAAAGCAAACCAAACAACAACCAAACAACCAAACCACAACAAAATAAAACAAATTTTTGAACAATATTAAACAACATTTTGAAGTTGCAAATTAAAACATGTAAAGCAGAAAGTAAACCTCGAATATTTAAATACATTATTTCATAATTTTAAGACTAAATACATAAAATTAAAATTACATAGTGTCAATAAATTTGGAAATAAAAAGTCTGAGTATTTCTTTCCTCTATGAGAATTATATTTACAATTATTAATACAAGATCTTTGCCAGGATGTTAAAGAAATGAGATAAAGACATACATCTGTATAAATGTGCAAGGTTGACTATCTCAGAGACACAGCATTAAATGCAGACATGAACTGTCCAAGTTAGTAGCCACTAGCTACATGTGACAAGTTAAAATAAAATAAAATAAAATAAAATAAAATAAAATAAAATGTTAAATTCCTCAGTGGATTATAGCTACATTTTAAGTACTCAGTAGTCACACTGGTTAGTGGTTACTATTTTGCAAAGTACAAATACAGAACAATTCCAGGCCCAGGGATTTAGCTCAGTGGCATAAATGCTTGCCTGGCAAGTGCAAGGTTGTGAGTTTGAAACCTGGTACCAAAAAACAAAACAAAACAAAACAAAACAAAAATAAAAAAAATTTCCATACTGCACAAAGTTCAATTGAACAGTACTATTCTAGACAGACTGTTTTACTAATTACACTTAACTAAGTTTTAGATCTAACCTCTTAGCTAAAAAAATTCTTTTGATTAAATTTCCAAAAAGGAAGCAAGAAGTTAACAGGACATTTATATTTCACGTTCCAAAATGTTTAAGAGGATGAAAAGGGACAGGGCCCCAGCCTGTTCTCACATCAGACGCATGGCCACCAAGAAATGGAAAATTTGCTGAGGTACTCAAGAGCTATTGCTGTACTCACGTGGCAGGGTAGCAGTGGGCCAGTGGCCGGGAAGACGCATCTTCAGGGGTACATTTCCTCACTAGGGTAGGGGTCCCCATGCGGGGCCTTCACACTGGTGGGACCTTCCCCATTATGGGGCTGGGGTTCCTGCCAGTGAAAAATGGGAAATTTCACTGTTAGCCAGCGTTGAAACACAACCCTTGTGAGCTATAAAAAACACTGCTTACTGGAATAGCTATTCAAAATAGGGTTATATGCAATAAACTCTTAGAATTGATGAACTATGTATGCTGTCACTGATTCTGCATGCCCTTCAGTCCCCCAGGAGAAATAATCTGCTGTATGACAGGAACTGTCATTAAAATCTTAGATTTAGTTAAAATTGAAAAGATCAGACTGAATCAGGGAATGATCTCTCCAATCAGGATAAAAAACAATTATCAGTTATGGGCAGTGGTGAAAAGAGAAAATACAATCAAATATAATAAAAACCTAAAAAAATCTGCTTCTCATTCTCACCCTATCAAAACTTAAAACTGCAGCTAAAAATGAGAAGCAAATACTTGAATTCTATTTATTTCTCCTGACCACTTTTTAAAATCTTGTTCCAAATAACAGTGATAAAACTGTCAATGTTAACAGGAATGTGTTCGTTTTTATTGAAACAAAATTTACAAGATCCATGTAAGCAGTTTGTTAACATCTAGAAATGTGGCTAACAATAAAAATCCCCCATGCACACTTTTCATTTACAAAATGTATTCTGCTTCTACAGAGGAACACTTTCATTGCTTTGTGTGTAACACACAGCTACAATAGGAGTTCATAGGAGCGTTTCTACTGACATTCTGAACTCCCTAATAGTTCTTGACACTCAGTTTAATTTTTTCTCCCAATATATTTCATGGCAGTAAGGTAAGAACCCCAATTTAATAAAACCTAAAACCAAAGAAAATTTAAGTTTGTGATAAACTAAGAGAGAAGGAAGTAGCTATGCACTAAAACTCAAGGTGTTATTTTTTCCCATCAGGCAGTTAAGTTCTTGGAACTATCTGACACAAGCTTCTAATCTCTTGAGTTGCAGCTTTCTCCTCTAATCTCTTGCAGTTATGATCCCAAACAGCAATTTAGAGGCCAGGTTAATATAAATTGCATTCTCTGTTTATAGTACAACCAGGGTGGAAGGATAGAGAAAGGAATCATAAGCATGACAAGATATTTTGCATAAAAGTAGATTTGAATTTCAACAGAAATCATTTGAATATAAATTATATCTTCTCATTCAATCCATAAATTTATTTTAATTCATGTTCTCAATGTTTAAATGTTTTTATAACAGGCAGGATTAAGGTTAGGGTTAGGATCCTATTCAAATCCTTGTTAGATCTCACATAAGAAAATATTAATAGACTACTCCTAATTGGAATTAAAATCTCCATTATTTGGGTGAGTTAGGCTTACTGCTTCTGGTCAAAGTAGGTTGGAAAATTTAATTTAATTCTGACACCATCAGGTGTGAAGAGTAGTTCTGGAGTATACAGCTGTACAAAAACACTGCCAAAGACATAAAAACAAGCTCAAACATCAAAGGCAGACATGCCTCGGGTTAAGACCAGAATGCTTCGTGGCCAGAGGTTCATTCTGAAATGATTATATGATCAATGACCTGGACATACTCAAAATTAAATTCTGCTAGATTTCCTGTCTACTCAGAAACACCTGATATCCACAGATTAAAAATCACTTTACAGCAGTAAGATTACCCATTAGAGAAAAATGCCTTAGAGTAAGAATGACTTCTTAAAATAGAAATTTACTCATCTTAACACTGATTTGATAGTCATTCTGTTATATAGTCCAAACTTTCTGCCAAGTCAGACTGTTGAAGGACAGGATAGCAGGTCTAAAGCTATATATACAAGTGATGCTACATTGCAAATTCTAAGTAAAATGACCTTTTTTTGAGGTGTGTGTGCATACACGTGTGCTAGAAATCAGACAAGTTCTTATGCATGATAAGTAAGTGCTCTACTACTGAGCTACACCCTGTGCCCCAAATTATGCTTTACAAAACTTACTTAAGGATAGCTGAAACTGCTGCATGTGGGAGCAATGGTTCCCCGATTCAAAGTTTATGTGGTGAAGAGAGGCAGAAATCTAGTTTATGTTCTGGTCTCCTTACATACAATTCCTTACATACAACTACAGGACTGTGTTTGCCTGGAGATAAGAATGTGTTTTTCTAATTCACACAAAGTGTATTTTGTTAATAAAGCCCCTGAAGACAGCTGTATAATGCCATATTACATTGGCTATAAAATAAAATGCTCCATTTTTATGAATTAATAAGAAAAAGTTGCCCAGTTAAACTATAATGTAATGATTTATTACATAAAAATGATTTTACACTTATTTAACAGATTTCTTGATAAGTGTAACAGTGACTTTTGATAATGCTGATCAGATCTGAGCACAAAAAAGAGGATTATGTGTGCAAAAAGAACTAAATTTTTTCACATTCAGCACTCAACTCTTTTGAACCTTTTCAGATCCAAAATGGCTGTTTAGAGGTCGGAGATAAAGCTCAGAGGTACAATACCTGCTTGGCAAAAGCGAGGTCCTGAGTTTGATTCCTAGGACTAAAAAAACAAACAACAAAACAAAACAAAACAAAAAGCCTTTTTCCCAACAAAATGTAGTCCTTTGTATGATAAAGTGTTAAGTGCCGTTCCACTGTTGTCTCTGAAATTTTCTTCCAAGCTGCTGAATTCCTTTTGTAAGGTTTTTATGCAAGCACAAGCAGTAATAACTAACAACAGGTAGGTGACCCAGTGATTGATACTAAAAATGTTAAAACGCAGAAAGCATGAACATCTTAGAATTAATGAGATACAGAGACAAAGCTCCTGACTGAGCAAGATGCTTCCCATTCACTCCTTTCATCATCCAACTATTCATTTCTTAAATGGTTCTCAATCACCTTATAGGTGGCCCAGGCATTACATTAGGGACAGAGAAATGCACAGCACAGGTAAAGAAACTACCCTTGAGAATCTTATGTAGAGACTGGTATTAATTAAACACAGAAAATTAATTAAAATTATATTAAGTAGTACCAAGAAGGAAAAAAGAAGGCACATAGTGCAACAACATACAGCTGATTAGACCAAGACAGAGCAGGAAGGAATGAGGAGGAAGAAATGTGTCAGACAGAGAGAAAACCTTAGGTAGAGCCAGACAGAACCAAAGCTTCTTCGCATGGGTAATTGTACACTGAGAAACAGGAAAATCCAGATTTTCTGAGGACTACAACTGGATGCCAAACTACACTAATACTGAGGTACACCTGGTGCACCTAAGGAAGTGGGAAGAAGAAATGAGTCAGACAGGAAAGGGCCTATCTAGGGGGAGAGAGTGCAAAACCTTTGCATAGATTTTGAGGACTGTTTTTGAGGACTGTTACAATGGGATAGCAAACCATACCAATAATGGGGTACTGGAAGTACCATCATGCTTCTCTGGTTAGAGTACAGATTCATAGTGGTTGCCGTGGTTTGTGTCTGGATAGCCCCCAAAGCCTCATGTGGTGATGGGGGGGTGGGCCTTTCAAAGGCAGCTGAATCTAGAGTTTGTGGTTGGTTCACTGTCTGGTCCTGGGATTGGTGGAGTAAGTGCTGCACCTACCCTGAATACAAAAGGAAGGCAAAGTGGCTTGCTCCTCTCTTTTGTCCCTTTGCTCTTGTTGCTTTTCATATTTGATACTGTCATGAACTGTTGTCCCTCTGCCATGCTACTCTGCCTGGAAGCCCGCTGATTATGGACTGAACCTCCACAAACTGTGAGCTAAATAACCCTTTTCTTCTTTAATTTTGGATGTTGGGTATTTTGTCTCAGCAGTGAGAGAAAAGTAACCAAGCAGAGGCCAAGTAATTAATGAAGCTTTGGTCCAAGTTTCTCTCTTGACAGGTACAATGGTTCTGCAGACATATCTTGAGAGTTATTTTCCCAGTCTTCTCCCAGTGGGAAACACACTAGCTCTCTGACATGGGAAATAGGTGTCCTTTTTCGAAAAAGGGCAGAAAATAAAACCTTGAAACTTTCTCCCACTACTCTATCATACCAAGAACAATAAAAAAGCAGTAATGTATACAGTACTGGGAAGAATTGCAGAGATTGGAACACCTTCAAAGACTTAAAGATACAGGGTGGTAAAACCTTTCATAACCTTTTCTGTAGTTTTCATGATCCCATAGGGAAAAATGGCTAATGGATCACTATGATTTGAAACTGGTAGAAGCCCCAGTAATAGTTGTTACACTAGCTATGGTATTACAAAAGAACATGTAGTAATGCTTTATTCTCAGTCCCTACCCATGGGAAGAATCAAAAGCAGGTAACTGTACTATGGCAGGGCCAGTATGATACTTTGTCTTGGAATAATGTCAATTTGATTGATCTTTAAAATTTAAGTCACCTAGCATCATCATCACATTCCTCTATATCGACAAGAGCATACTAACTGGATCTGATACAAAGTGGTACCTCTGATAGTCTAGTAAACTATACACACCAGATACCTCATTAGAATTGAGGGGTATGGCGTATTTCTTATGGTTTTAAGGAGTGGAGCATGCTGAGAACATTTTCTCAGGTAAACACACAGTTTCTCTCTTTTAAGATCTACTGTCCAGAAAAGGGTAGATTTTTTTGGGTTAGGGAGGCTACGTATTCCTTATTTTATAATACTGTCTTGACCCATTTTTGAGAGACTCAGAACAGGGAGCCTCTTAGCATGTCCAGGCTATCATGCTGCATATGTGGCTAGTAGATTAAATGGTACAAGACCTAGTCTTATGGTTAATGATAGTGTAGAGTCCCTGGCAAGCACCAAGAGGGAAATAAAAATACAGATTGCTGGGGTTGTGTTGTGTGGCAGAGAGCAACTTTCTGTTTTAAACAAAACAAATCAAAACATAGCTCTCAAGATGTCACAGGGCTCAAGTTGTACATGTCTAAGGATCATCAAATGACTGTGACTTTTAAGCATTAATTGAGTCAAAGTTGGATGGGCACAGAACTAGTCTACTGTATGACGAAAATGGCAGACTTGGATTAGGCACAAACACATTCAGAAAGAATGAATGAATTACATTTGCAGGAAACCTAGGCTCTCATATCACCAGTGCCCTTTACTTTCATGACCAAGTGAGAGAAAAAAATTCAGAACTTGCTAAAATGGACCTTTACTGCATTGTAGCCTTATTCAGGAGGACATATGGACAACTGGAACAGAATGTTTGGTTATCCACTTCAAAAGAAGAAAAGCCCTGAAGTCCAGTTTGGACCCTGACTTTTGAACAGTAATGGTATGGCTGTTTTATCAGAAGCCTACAAACAACAATGAAAGGTGATTTGGTAAGAAACTCTGGGAAAGGTGAATTGGGAATAAATTAGGTACATGCCCACTAAAAAGCATGCACCACAACATTAACATATGTTGCCTAATGTTAACAATGAGGTGTTTATGACTCATTTTCTGACTATAGGCCACCACAGGGCTGACACTATGGGTCTATAATACAGTGACCAAAAATGCTTTCTTTCACCAGTGTTGAAAAAGCTACTGCTAAATACCTAATACCAGCAATGGAGACTGACAGATACCAAGCCATCAATAAGCACCTTTACAAGTGAAGAATAGTATATCACTGGAGGGAAGGTAGCAATGATTTGTCTTTATAGACTACCTACTCTGGACATGGATTTGGTTTCCAGTTTCCTGTTTCCAGTTCCCAGTACTTTTGATACTGCTACCATCTCAGGGCTTAAAAATACTCATCGATTATCAGCAGGTCTTCATACCACTCTCTTACACTGAGGGGTTCAATTTAGAACTAAGGGATATGACACTGTCCATATCACCTTTACGTAGTTTTAACATGCATCCCATGCACAAATAAACATTGCAGAACTATGCAATAGCAGAGTGACCTATTTAAAACATCAGTTGAAGTGCCATTATGAAGACAACTCCCTGCAGCATTGCAGTAATGCCCTCCAGGGTGTGATGTATGTATTGAAGCAATGGCTGAAATATGGTGTGTGTTACCAATAGCCAAATACCTAAGTCCAGGAACTAAATGATGAAAGTAGGATTAAAAAATTTTTGTTTCCCATTCATGAAACGTTAGTGTCTACTACTTAGAAGTTCTGACTCCCAGCTAACATTGAGGAGTGATTTTTACTGGACATTTAAGAGTTTTACTGAACTCGAAGCCCTGACTACTGCCTAGATACTTTAGTCTCTTGATGTTCAAATACAAAATTTTAACAACTATGGTTCAACAAGAGCAAAGTAAGGGATCAGATAACTGAGAGCTGCAATTCAGATTTACCTCAGCAGGCAAGCAGATCAAACTGGCAAGATGTAGCCTCTAGTGAAGGAAATCTAGAGAGGGTGAGAGAGATGCTGAATATTACTAACAGCCTCAGAGTCAGCTACAGTAGAAAGGGTAGTAGTTTAGTAGTTTTTTTTTTTAAACTCTCTTTAAGTGTCTCAGAGATTGTGGCAGGGGTCCCCACTGAAGTAGACTCAGTTATTGACTGAACTTTTACTTCTGATCTCAAGGAAGAAATGATGGCATCTTGTTTTCACAAAAACAGAGGCCCTATCTTGTAGTGCAGAAAGTAAGTATAATGTACAAGGCATGAATGGATCAGCATGGTAATGACCACTTCAGATCTTCTTGATCTCACTTACGTCCTATTTCAATTGGTATCTCACCAGCACCAACTTCACACAGACATAGTCTGACAGTTTGCTGTTTCAGGTGTTGCTTCTCATTCTCTTGTATTTATGTTGACCCAATATCATTTACTACTGCACAACACTCCATGAGATATGTGAGGATATGGAGGAGTTAGCACATACTGTAAGATGAATCTCTGACCCATGAGAGTCAGAAACTTCTCTTCATCCACCGTAACACTGTCCTTAAGAGAGTTTATGTGATTTCTCAGGGATAACTACAGGATTTAACAATGGGGGACAACTTGATAGTTTGTCCATGTTCTGTACTCCCTAATTCTTCTTTTCTCTCTCACTCTGTTTTTTGGGGTTGTATTCCAGACCACTGCTTCAGGCTTATTTGGAGGGAAGCTAAGCTGACATAAACTTAATGGTCTGCAGTGCCTATTTAAGAGGTTATTCCTCTAGACTCAAAGGTACTACGACGTGTACTCACAGGCAGCGATGACAGCACTCAGACAGGGAGAGAGAGTGGGAAGAGAAAAAGAACTGTCCCTTGTCCATAAATGGCCCCAAGAAGGATAATGGCCAGAAAAAAAGACTATGGAGTGGCCAGAGGTAGGTGGAAAACTGGAAAGTACTATCATTATTGTAAGGAAGTATAGCAGACCTGCAGGTAATAATATATCTAATGAGTTGGTGCTTTTTAATTACTAAATTTAATTTGATTCTGACTGCTATGATATTTTATAATATATATATATTATCATAGAATATTAAATAATATGCAAATAAGTACAGGGGAGGAACATTTTTCAAATCACATTCCTCTGCGGGGCAGTGCCAAGCAGAGCTCTGAGAGTGAAAGAACCTGTAATCAGTGACAAGACTCTTTCATCTAGCCTCTTAGAGGATACAGACTGAGAAGAGGATGATCTGGCTTCTGGCTTCCTAAGTTAGTGAGTTAAGGAATTCCATCTTCTAAAGATTGCTTTTGGATTAAAAAGAGCTTGTGACATCCAAAATTTTAAAAGGCTCACATAGCAAGCTTTTGCAAGGCAAGACTGTAGAAAAAATACAAAATAAAAACAAAAGGAAAAAAATCCCAGAAAGCTCAGTGTTCTGAGTAAAGCACCCATATGGAAAATTAATTCTATTATATTCATCAGTTGCATGATTTAATTTTTAAAATAAAGTTTAGAATTGTTTTGTTGTCCCTCAATTCCTTAAAACTTTTTACTTAGAGCAATATAACCAAATAAAATAGTTATAACTGGTTTTTATCAGTTAACTGGTTTTCATCGATTTCCTGTCTGGTCTAGTTAATATTCCTAGTTCTACTGTAAATAATATTTAATCAGTATAGCAATACCCTAAGTCTTTATTTTTTTTAAAATGTATTCATATTCTTTTGTCCCCACACAGGTTTTATTTGTGTAGTGTACATTATACAGGTCACATTTAAGTTCAAAGTTGTAATTAGCTATAGGAAAGTCAGGGACTAAAATCATATGCCCAGTGCTGAACTTCAGCTTAAATCACAAAGTAATGTTTCATAATAACATTCTTAAACTAATTAAATAAGAAATATTCTTTAATGTAAGTGTCACTACAATAGCTAACATGTTTCAAAGGTCCTGAGTGGAGAGTTTTATTTTCTGTCACTGCTTTTAGTATTAAAATCAGGACATATTTAATATCTTTAGCTCATAATTTCCCTAAATGTTGTACAATTAAACACTGTCTTTCAAAAATAATAGCACACAGCTATTTTCAATATGACATAACTCCAAAAGAAGGCAGAAGCAACACTATCAGAAGTGCGGGGTGCGTGCCCCAGCAACATGAGCATCGTATCGGAGTGGGCTCCTCCAACAAAGACTGTGCTTCTCTGCAACGACAGTAACAGAGCCACCAGATCCCTACTCAGTGTGGAGGCACAGGCTCCATATACCAAGCTCTCCAGTCTCAACTCTTCAATTCATTGTCAAGTAGGTGGCCAGTATTTTAAAAACTTCAATTACTTGACAACAGTTGCCTGCCAGTACCACAGTGGGTGTTAATCTTCATGTGATGCTTCAAAATGCTCAACTGACACACCAGGTTAAGACTGCAGTAGTCTGAAATTTAGTATATCACTCTGAGAACTTTTACAAATAGACCTTTCTTTAAAATATTAACTAAAATGTCAATGGCAGGAGATTTTTAAAAGAGCATCTAGGTGTTCCAAATTTCCTGTGCTTGCTTCAGCAGACTAGAGACATTCCCAGTAAGACAGACTCTCAGGATTTAAATATTCAACTGATGAAAGTCAGGAAGAACAAAAACTAAGGAAGAACAGGGGAGAAACTTTCAAGAATGAATTGGCAGGACTTGCCAACAGGACATTTTCTTTGCTTTTTTAACTCTAGTGAAACAGTAACTTGTAACTTCATGGTAATTTAAAATTTCAAAAATACTCTTCTAAAAGTGAAATTTCTAAGCAGTATAAAATTAGACCAACATCAAGTTGATTTTTTTAAATGTATACTGTATTTCAGCATCTTACATGACAGCTATGTACTTCAAAGCATCAACAGATTATTTGTTTGGCATAATCTTTGACAACTTCCTTTCTATAAAGAAATACAACTTTCTGTTTGGTGTTCAAAGACTTGTTCACACAGTATGAATTTGGGTCTTTTTATTGACTTTGAGGTGGAAATCTTAGCAGGGAGATAAAGTAGGCCAATGTGTCATGTCTTATTGAGCATTTAAAAAAAGATTATGTAGAATTAATAAATACAGCTTCACAGGCTCTACTGCTAACTTATTTAGACAAATTACTAATATTGCAGGTAGGTTTCATAGCCATGGAAGCTCAGGGTATATTGATTAAATACAAAATGCACTAATCATTGAGACTACTATAGTTATAACTGGCGGACATGGTGGAAAATACAATGCATTTTGGCCAAAGCTGTTAAATTTACTTAATATAAAAAAAGTTAAAATTTATCTTTATATTTTCAAATGCTAATGTCACTGAAGGAGGGGTAAAGTAGGCTGGAGAATAATACTGTGCCTAACACTAGGGCATCACAGTGTGTAATTTATTCCTGGTCTTCCGAGATACTGACTCATGATCTCAAGGGGTCCTAGAGGTTTTGGGTTGCTAGCTCTCAGTAGGGCTCATACCACTAGTACTCTGAGAGGCTGAGGCAGGAAGATTTCAAGTCCAGCCTAGACAACTTAGTGAATTAATGAGATCCTGTCTCAAATAAAAATTAAAAAAGGTCTGGGACTGGGACTGTAGCTCAAGGCGAAAGCCCTGGCTTCAATCCCAATACCAAAAAACCACAAACAACACTCAGCCCCAACAATCCCCTCGTCTCCATTTCTCAGCTCCAATTTAACCAAAGTATTCATTTCTCAGCTCCAATTTAACCAAAGTATTCATCTATGCCAGGCATGGTGGCACACGCCTGTAATCCCAGCACTTGGGAGGCTGAGGCAGGAGGACCAGCATAAGTATGAGGCTAGTCTGGGCAACAAAATGAGTTCAAGGCCAGCCTGAATGGAACTACATGGCGTGATCCTATCTCAAACAAAAACAGCAACATTCATCTATGAGACTTCCCAGCATAATTCCACGATTTAGACCTGGAGGGAAGGAGTGTGTCCGAGTTTGTGTTTGGCACATCTCCTGGTATAAGTGCTATGATAAACCCGGTGTCCTTTAAGTACTTGGTTTCTTGGAACTGGCACAGTAACAGTTAGAATGGAGCTCAGTTACGTGGTTCCCTTCTAGTGCACCCGAGGAAGATGCATGAGAGGGACAGTCTCATAATGTCCACAGTACTCCGTAGGTAAATATTAGTTTTTAAAAAACATCATGTTAAAAGCAAATCATCATAAACTCAATGTAAAAAAATACAAAATGTTTCTTTTAATCAACCTATATTAAATTTGAGTTGCTATTCCTAATTTTATAATCTCAGATTATTTTGGTGATGATCTATCATTCAATTATTTGGGAGAACATATCTAATAATATATCTTTCCTAATATACAAACAATAGCTAACCAATGTATAGTGTGGTGAATATTCAAATGTGTACAAACAAGCTACCAACTTTGCTAGAATACAGACATGATTATTACAAAATTTGTAGTTATGGTAGTAAACCTGACAATCATGAGCCTACCTACAATCTGAATCTTTTATGGTTTCATTCCATGTACATCTGAAACCAAATGTTTCCATTTATGAACCACTCTTTTCCATTTATATGTGGGTTGTACCATATGAGAGAATATCTAATTTAGTAACTATTTCAAGATGGTATCAAGCTTATGACACATAAAATATGGTGCAATAGAAAATTTTAAAAAATTATTACTCAAAGGATATATGACTAAATGCTGAGTGTCTTCTGGTTACCAACTGTCACAATACTTAAAAATTTACTTAGTACTAATACTAAAAACTCAAAATTGTTTAACTAAGAAGTATCTGGCACATAATTTGAGAACATTTGTCCCTTTCAATTCAAACCGTTTCAGTCTTAGATTCAAGGAATTTATTACATCACAGAAAAGCCAAAAAAGTGCGAGTACTATTTCTGTTAATCTTTTGTTCAAATTTTCCATAGGTCTTTAACCATCTTGTAGGCATATCCAACCTACAGTTTGTAGGTTGGACACAGCTGTGTTATAATAAAAAATATTTTTAAAAATAATTTTTGTTACTTATTAACTCTATTATATATTTTATATGCATCCCAAGACAATGCCTTGTCACTCAGTGTGGTCCAGGCAAGTTAGGACTATCTAACCCATGGGCCACAGGTTGGATGTGCCAATAAGCCCATGTTTTAATTCTGCAACTCTCAATTCTTCACATCTGGGGTTCCTTCACTTCAAACTGACTTCATCTTGCTCAAGCATGAGAATCAGACAATGTTGATTCCTGAACCTTGTCAGTTCTGTGCTTCTACTTGTTCTCTTTCACAAGCTTACCCAGAATACCTTCCTCGCTTCTCTCTACTCTCTTTTAAGTCTCACAGGAATGAAGTTAAAATGCTTTAGGGCAGTGGGCTCCAATTTTTTTGGCATCAAGAACCAGCTTCATGGAAGAAAACCAGTAAGTTTTTCATAGATGTGGGTTAGGGGGATAGGGGTGATTGTGGTAGTTGGGGTGAAGGATGGGATGGTTTCAGGATTTTTCTTTTTTTGGGTACCGGGGATTGAACTCATGACCTCACGCTTGCCAGGTAGGCGCTTAAGCCACTGAGCTAAATCCCTGGCCCAGGACTTGGTTTTTTTTTTTTTTTTTGGTTTCAGGATTTTTCAAAGGAGTGTGCAACCTAGATCCCTAACATGCACACTTCATGGTAGGGTTCATTCTCCTGTGGAAATTTAATAAAGCTTGTAAACTGATAGGAAGTGGAACTCAGGCAGTGAGTGAAAAGGAGAGGCAGTAAATACAGAGCTTCACTAGTTTACCTGCTGCTCATTTCCTGCTGTGTGGCTTAGTTCCTAAGAAGACATGGACCACTACCAGTCTGTGGCCCAGGGTTGGGAGTCTTCTGTTTTAGGAAATGTGTACTGATTAATATTTGCATTCCCACAATCTTAGCTCAGAGACAGGCAAAGAATGGTGTTCTTAAAATGTTTTTTTAAAAAAAATTAAATTGAAAAAACACAATTTCAAACTAAATTAACAGTCTATCCCTTACAGATGCAAATTCACCATTTGCAGTAACTGATCTCTGGTGTCAGACAGTGCTTTAAACTTGTCAGTTTTACAGTGACTGAGGTTTTCTGTTTATATTGATCAAATAAGTGGTCAGCTGTCCAGAGTATAAGGCACAATCCTGCCAGGATGCAAAGACACAGGTCCATTCCTTTGTTGACAACATGCACACAATTTATGATACAACAAAAATCAAAGTCGCTATCATGAGAGACAAGAACAGGCTGCAGAAATCTACAGGAGGAAGAGAGTCTAAATAAAACAGGCAAGACTTCAGAAACATTATGTTCAGTTCTGTCCTTTATAGAGATTTTGGGCCTTAGGGGTTTCTCTACTTTCTGAACTCCAATAATAATTATGATTTGTAGCACTTTTTACTCTTAGTGATGAAGATGGTGCTTGCATTTAGTGAGTGTTCTCTATATACAAGGGACTTTTTTTTTGTGGTACTAGGGATCGAACTCACAACCTTGTACTTGCTAGGCAGGCACTTGAGCTACTGAGCTAAATCCTTGGTCCACCAGGGACTCTTATAATTAGTATTTTACATGTATTAATACATGTACTCTTACAACATGTACCTAACAAGTACTAATACATGTAACTAGCTATTAAGATATTCCTAGTTTACAGATCAGCAAACCATGGCACAGAGAAATTAACTAGCTTAGAAAAGTAACACATCCTTTAGTTAGTTATGTGGTTGGCATAGGAAACATGTGCATGGGACAGTCAAAAGGATCATTTTTAGGCAGTATGGTTGAAGAAGATGATTCTTGTATGTTTGCTAACACTTGGATGAGACTTGGAAAAAAGAACCAGACGTGAAAGGAAGAATGTTCCTGGTCTAGTGAACTGCAAAGAGAATGGCCCCATGAAAAGAAAAACCTAGTATTTTGAGAAGTTGGAAAGAAGGCCAACATGGCTGGAGGCAAGTGAAAGGCAAGAAAAGTAGCAGAATACAAGGCTGCAGGGATAAGAAGTCAGATTACTCTTGGTAAGCGCCCTGGCGCGGGCCAGGAGGAGAACTAGCGGCTCCTGAGAACCGGCCATGGTTGAACTTATGTGGCTGCATGGGAAGGCAATATGCCCACCCTCTTGGTAAGCACCCCTGGTGTCGACCAGGAGAAGAACCAGTCAGCAGCTCCCATGAGCCTACTGGCACGGGCTGAGACTCAAACATCCCCCCTAACCACACCCCCCCTTAGAAATTGGGGACAGAGGTCTCAGCATCTCTTGGGAGGATGACCATATGCAATATAGCAAATATGGGGGATTTCCTTCTATCTTCTGTTTGAAGGCAAACGTTTTCACTGGGTTTTTTTGTTATTATTGTTTTGCTTTATTCAATATTCTCTTTCAATTGGTTTTATAATGTTCTGCTTTTGGTTTGATTTCACTATACCTAATTGACTGGACAACTACTGTGAAGATAACGAGATATCCTATAATACATATTACTACCATCCCAGTATCCTGCTGTGAGGTTCTGTACCAATTTCACTGCACTGTCTTGATTGGCTTTGTTCTGTTGTATTTTTACTACCTTCAAAATAAAAAAAATTTTAAGTATTTTTTTTAAAAGAAGCCAGATCATGATGGCCTATGGGCTCCAATAAGGCGTATGGTTCTATGTATACTGAT
The DNA here is from genome assembly GCA_004027295.1 of Dolichotis patagonum. Taxonomy (NCBI): domain Eukaryota; kingdom Metazoa; phylum Chordata; class Mammalia; order Rodentia; family Caviidae; genus Dolichotis; species Dolichotis patagonum. The sequence goes on from PVJX010019873.1 coordinate 31,831, forward strand.
TAATTTTTAAATTATGCCATTCTTATTTCTGTTCTCCATGGTAAGAATCTCAGTGGCAGAAATCATCTCTTATACTTTTTAATCTCTGTAGTATCCAGCCCACAGTATTAGGTGAAATATTCTTTAAAGCATTCACTGTTTAAGATAAATGATGGGGTGAGTATAACTGCAGAAGTGAAAAGGTATCATGTAGAAGGTGCAAATGGAGAGCCAGGAGCATTATAAACTTGTGTCATGTCAGGCTCACAGCTGTAGAGTGGAAATGTAAAATAAATAAATAAATAAATAAAATAAAATAAAATAAAAATAACACAGAATAGAAGGAAGCAAGATTTTGTTTTGGAGTGGGATGATAGAATTTGCAAAAGAAAAAATTTCCTCTCTGTCAAACAAAACTCCAAATCAAGATATAATTAAAAACTTATATATCCTTTAAAAGGAAGAAAGTCCTCAAATTATCTTCCAAATGAAAGAGCTCTTGTTTTTTAATGAAAGAATACAACAGATGCTATAGTGTATGAATTTTTAAGAAAACAAGACTAAAAATGCCCATTGAGAGAAAAATACAGTTACTAATAAAATATAAAAATGTGATCCTAGCAAAAGGAAGAAATAACCATGGAACAGTAGAATATAAGAGTGAACATGGGCACTGGAGTCTTTAAAACCACAATTAGGATTTCAGTTTAGCCAGTGTGGTGTAAAATCTCAAACATTAAGGTTAATATTGTGTGCTACTGGGCTGGGGATTTAGCTCAGTGGCACAAGTGCCTGCCTGGTAAGTGTGAGGTTGTGAGTTCAATCCCAGTACCAAAAAACAAAATAGAAATAGTATGTGCTACCTCAACATGGGTAAAACTGGCAAGGCCATGAATAACCTGTAAGTTCTACTTTTTACTTCAGTCCAGTAGAAAAGGACTCTGAACTAAACTCTTCTTATCAAAGGAGAGAAGTGTAATTCTTGCTTATCCTTGAGTAGGTTTCAGTTACCTGGCTGCTTGAGGAATTATTTAAACAAGTCCATCACAATCCATACCCGGGGAAATCGTCATTACCATTGACATCCTTTTCTTCTCTCTTTTTTTGGTAGTACTGGGAATTGAACCCAGGACCTATACACGATCTGTAATCACAGCTCAGCTCCCTCTCCGCTTTTTGAGACAAATTCTCACTATATTGCCCAGGCTGGGCTTGAAATTCACTCTTCCTGCTTCAATCTCCCAGAGTGCTAGGGTTATAGGTGTGTGTCACCACACCCAGCTCCCACTGTCTTAATACTGTCCTGTCTCTAGTTGTTTACTCGCTGTTGCCAAGCACAGCCTCTGGGGTGACCCCCTCCACTGACCTGGAGTACACGTGACTGATAACACTGCTGTCCATCTCATTAGAGGTACATTAAGCCATCACTCTACCCCTACAACAAGAATCTTTCATCCACCAACAGAGTGAAGGGCAAATGATCAACACAGCCAACTACTGATATGTGAATCAGATCTCAAGTCTAGTAGTTTACCTTTATTCCCAAGCTCTTTATTCTGTCAACAAAGATGAAATATTTCTTTACAGGTTATTGTAAGTATTGTGTCTCAGTTACGATGCTGTGCTGTGTCTAGCAGTGCAGCACTACAGCACTACAGTCACAGCTGATTCTACTATTGCCATCCTTATCCTATTACCTGTCTGTCTTGTAACTATTATTACTGATTTAAAACCTATAAAATTAATGATAAAAATTAAAACAGTAGAGAAGTATAAATGGCAGACTGACCAGATTTGGTTTAAAAAGACTTCTCGTTTATTTTATTAGAAATAATTCTATTCACCACAAAAACTATAAGGAGAATTTATAAGAGTTTTGGACAAATAACATAAGCAGATAGGAAACAAAAACTGCTTTCAAGATACTGAGCATCTGGCTGAACAGTACTATGAATCTATGAATCTGGATATACAAATGATGCACTAATTTATATTGATAAAAGCCTTCCTAATAAAATGATTTATTCTTAAAAAACTGGTTGTTCTAGGTGGAGACAAGGAGGGAAATGGAGCTAATAATAATGCTTTAGCCTGGGAAAATCTCCTTTCATTCAATTTTTTATTTCTCACAACTCAATTGCAACTACTTGTTTAAACACATACCCAACACACTGATGTTCACTCAGTGGTATTATGCTTATGATTTATCAATTTTTATGTGATTGCCTAATTTATACAAGTTTCTGTATTTATTTGAAGAGGGAAATAATACAGAATCTTAAATACACTGAAATGTAAACTCTGCACTATAAAAAATGAGGTGGGGATGGAGACTTAAACAATGGAGTAGAGAACACTCTGGCTC
>PVJX010019874.1:0-34168 GCA_004027295.1 Dolichotis patagonum
CAAAGTTGGGAAAGGAAAGGTTTATTTTTTACAGTTTTTGGAGGTTTTAGTCCATACTCAGTTGGCTCCAAGGCAGGGTGGCATGGCGGGGCCGCAGTTTATGGTGGCTGCAAACAGCAAGGTGGAAACTGGCAAGAGAGACATACCTTCTTCCTGCCATTACATCACATGTTGGCTCCACCCCTTAGGAGGGTGTAGCACTGACACCACCAATCCAAGCACTAGACAATGAAGCAATCACAAATGCTCAATGCAAATACATGAGGCCTGGGGGCCACTGACATAAACCATGACATTCCACCCCTGGCCCGCAAAGACTCATGTACAACTTTTATACAAAAGACATTTAGTCCATCTCCAAAAGTTGCCAAATTCCTAACATTTTTAGCATTGCTGAGAAGTCCAAGTCTTAAGTCTCCTCCAAGAAGTCCAAGTCCCAAGTCTCCTCCAATATCTATGGCAAACTCTTACCTGTAACCCCTATACAAGTGAAACAAGGTTAAACATTTTTGAAATGCAAAGGCACAAAACAAACATTACCATTCCAAAAGTTAAAAATGGGGGAATATAAAGCATTGGGAACAAAGCAAGTCCAACATCCAGCAGGATGAACATTAAGTCCTAGAGTTCCATGCTCAGCATTTGAAGCAATCTGGTTGCAAGCTCCAAAAGGCTTGGGTGATTCCACCCCCAGGGCACTTCCAGGGATTTCAGCTCCTGCAGCTTCTCTCTTATACCCTCTCTGCTCGCTTTTTGCAGTTTTCCTTGGATGATCCAAGTTTTTGGCTTTTCTAAACTTTTGGGGTCTCCACTGCACCTTTGGCTTTACCCTTACATCTTTACATATTGCCCTCTCAGGGGCACACTGCTTGGCCTCCCAGGCCCTTTGCAATTGAGATGGAAGCCTTTTTACCCTCAGAATTTGTGCATTTTCTTTGCACTTAAAATCAGCACCATGTGGATGCCCTGCCAAGGTCTGCTGCCAGCTGGAGCAGTAGCCAGGCTTTTTTCTCTCTTGGTTGGAGGGCTCAATTGCCTAGATCACTGGACTCTGTGAATCCGATTGTGAAGAAAAGCTTTTCTATGTTGCTGCCATTCTGGAACCTCATGTGGCCTCCCGTGCCATTCTGGAGCATGGTGCTCTGAAGCTTCCTCATCTGAGAAAATTCTTTCACTTTTGCAGTTTTGGGGCTGCAAAGGGTGGGGACCCGCTGCTTCCTGGGATGCTTGGAGGCCATCTTTTTATCTCTGGTTTTTCTCAGCAAGTAAGTCTCAGCACTATCTTTATAATCCACAGCTTTACTGAAGTTTTTCTTCTGGCCAAACTCACAGTGTTTTAAATTATCCTGCTGGGCTCTTTACTCTTGATTTGCAACACAGATCTGGCTAAAAGCCCCCAACAATAGCCATGCCACAGCCTCAACATTTGACTGCCTTGAAATTTCCTTTGCCAGATTAATCAGTCCATTACCCTTAATCTCAGTCTCAGGCAAAGTCTCTGGGCATGAGCAAAATGCAGACAAACTTTCTGCCAAGCCATAACACACATCATAGGGAGTCCAACAGCCAATACAGTCCTTCCCAGCAGAAACCTCCCAAGCCTGGTCTTTACTATCAGGCTTTTTATCAGCCCTTTGGTCTCCTGAGCTCTGACCAGCATCTCCTCTACAGAACAACCTAAATTACTCCAGCTCTGTGCATCCAGGCGACATGTCCGAACCTTTCAAAACTCTGCCCACAAGCCATTTCCAAAGCCTCTTGAAAAACATGGTCAGGTATAGTCACAGCAAAGACCCCACTCCTCGGTACCAAATCCTGTCTTAGTTACTTTTCACTAGTCGCTGAGACAAAATAGCTGATGCTATTTCTCACAGTTTTTGGAGGTTTTAGTCCATACTCAGTTGGCTCCAAGGCAGGGTGGCATGGCGGGGCCGCAGTTTATGGTGGCTGCAAACAGCAAGGTGGAAACTGGCAAGAGAGACATACCTTCTTCCTGCCATTACATCACATCTTGACTCCACCCCTTAGGAGGGTGTAGCACTGACACCACCAATCCAAGCACTAGACAATGAAGCAATCACAAATGCGCAATGCAAATACATGAGGCCTGGGGGCCACTGACATAAACCATGACAATCTCTGAACAAATTTTTTAAGTATACAGTACAGTACTGTCAAGTATGTGTACTACTGAAAAGTAAAACCGTAGGAATTTAAGTGAAATTACATATCTTTTGATCAATATTCTCCCGTTCTTCCTCTTCTCAGATCTTGGTCATCTTTATTCAGTTCTTTGCTTCTGTGACTTTGACTATCCTCTGTGTAACTGCTCCTTAGCTGGTCTCTTTGCTTCCACTGCTAACATTTTCAGATCCATTATTCACTTCAGGTTGATCTCAAGGGGAAAAATGTAAAGTTTATTACAGTACTTTGATGTTGAAATTTTTTTTCTGATTTCTTTTTGCTTTAAAAAAAAAAAGTTCTCACCACTTGCTTGCAAGCCCTGTGCAACTTGGTCATCTTTCCAAGCCTATTGGCTTTCATTATTCTCTATGTTGAATCTCAATCAGCTCCTGGAAAATGTCCATTTCTGTGCTATTTCCCATTTTTGCTCATGATTTTCCATTGGCCTGAAATACTCTTTCACTGGGTCTTTGAGTATTTGTATTTGTCACCTTTCCAACATCTTCAGCTCAAATGTTACATGAGCTGAAAGGACTTCTCAGACTATCAGATCTAAGTTGCCTCCTCCAGTTATAAGCTACCTCATTGCTTTAATTCATTTTGAGACCCTTATTATGAGATCAATTTGTCTTCTTTTCTCTCTTCCCTCTTACTACCTTGATTTTGCTTTTCCTTTCTTCCTACCTGATCTGTAATTCACTCATAAGACACAAGCTCTGCAAGAGAAAGTAGTTTTGTCTGATTTATCTTATCTTTGTGGTCCTAGTACTAACACTCAATAAATATTTAAACACATATTTATGTGCACATTGATGCAATGGTTTAGATAATTAACTATATACTCCAAAGAAAAATACATGTATGTGTATATATGTATATATATGTTACAAATATGAATATATATTGATGTTATGGTGCTACTATGGTACTAAATTGGGTATGATTTAAATATGTCCCTCAAACTTTCATGTGCTAGAAGCTAGAAAGCTTTGCTTCCAGATATTGAAGTGGTGGAAGTGTTAGGAGGTAGGGCCTGAGGAAAGGGTGTTAGATCATTGAAGTATCACTCTAAGAAGGGATTAATGCTGTTCCCAAAAAGTGGATTAGTTTGTATAAGAGCTGGTTGTTATAAGAAAGCAAAACTGATCATTGATCACTATGTGATTTCTCAACCTGTGGGATTCACTTCCATCATGACACAACTTGATATGCTGTCATGCAGTAAGGAGGCCCTTATTAGAGGTTAGCAGACACCATGTTTCTTGACCTCCAGAGCTATGAGCTGAATAAACCTGTTTACCATATGAATTACCCAACCCCATGTATTTTCTTGTGACAATACAAAAGACAGTAATACAATTGGTAAAATAATTCACTGATTCCCTGAAATTTCCTTTAAATAATATGGAGTGAGAACACATAACTCATGAAAAGAGGAAAAGAACTTTACTTTACTAGAAAGAGTTCATTACTAGAAAACACTGTACATTTTTATAGACATACAGGAAAATTTTTCTGTATGTGCATCATCTGTAAACTGAGGTTAATGACATTATTGATATCATCAAATTGTTGTAAAGATTAACAGATTTGTGCTATAAAGCATATGCAGTAGTTCCTGGCACAAAGAAAATAATCAACAAACATTGACTGTTAGTACTCATTGTTACATGCATTGATCCTTTATTCATAGAACACATGGCTAAACGAGATATGCATTGTGAAGGAAAAAAAGATTGATTTCTTTCCTTCTGAACTTTAAATTTTTGTAAAAAATATTTATAATGACATTATTCAAAATGACACAAATATTTAAAGTGTTTAAAATGACTGTTTAAAATGCCACATTAAGCAGGGTACTTTGAGAAAACATACTCATGAAAGGAGTTGTAAATGAGTAGCTTAAGCTATATCTGTGCAGAAATGACATTAAAACTTAAAACTAAATCTAAAGACATTAAAACTAAAGAAAGAAAGCAGCACTCATGGTGAGAGTGTTCTAAGTAAAGAACGTATGTGTAAGACCTAAGGAGCTTATAGAACTTGGCATATTTTAGGCACTTCCAGATGGTTAGTTTGTCTTTGTGCCTTGTGGTGGCATAATAGTAGGTGATGTTTGGGGGACAGGGATCTCACAGATTATTACATGAAGTTTAAATTTTACTTTAGGTCCATTTCAAAGATAATAACCTAGAAAACTACTATGATTAGCTGGGCTAGAGGTTAGGGTGACACACAGACTAAGGACTAAAGAAGCAAGAGTATGGGTGATTTCAAAGTTCACTTTTGTCAGTAAAACCCTCAGTATTCATGATGGCTCTAATGGAAAGGAAGACGTAATGTGTGAAGACAAAATTGGCATCTAGTTTTCCTCCCTACATCCAAGTCTTTTTTTAATATTTTATTTTTATCAGTACGTGTTTGTGGTACATATGATTACATTCATTATGAGGAGTTGGAACATGTACGTAATACATCTGAAATATTTTTCATCCCCTTCCCACTCCCTCCAAGGACATCCAGTTTTCTGAACTGAACAAAAAGGTGATGGAAGGGACCTACATTGAGTAGAAAAACTTCTTGTTCGAAAAATCAGCTATGAGAGTGTATGAGACAACCGACACTGTAGAAAGAAAAAGAGCTTTCGTGTTCGTTCATTGTAACAACTTGTGAAAGTGTTTCCAAAACAAGAAAATAGTTTTTTAAAAATTCAGAAGTAGAGAAAAATATATCAGCAAGTATTAAACCAGTTTTATATTTGAAATATTTCATATCACACTCTGGTCATGTTTCTACACCAACTGAGACACCACCAGGAAATCTTATTACAACAGCATATGCGTTCTTCTAAAAGTTAAGGGTCTGTTGGTATTTCCATTATAAACTCCAATTTTCAGGGGTTTATAACTTGGTTATTTTAAAACCCCATCAGGCTGAAACTTGCATGTAATAAAACATTTTTCAAAATAGATTTAATGCATTTTTTCAAGTTTTAGTTAAAATATTGCCTAATTTTTCTGAGATAAAGCAATTTTTGGACAATAACTATGGGGCAGATGTTTAATTAAAAACATTTTATTATAAAGTTTCTAAAAATAGTAATACTTCATAATAATACCACATTTCACATGCATAGATTAAATGTAATAAGCTACAAATATTATATTGAAGCAATTCTGACATATTACACCAGAAGTTGGCATTCGCATTGCAGCTTTGGATGAATTTCTTCACCATGAAACTCACTGTATTCGTTAAATATTTTCTGAAGAACAGAAACATGTTCAACTTTGTTTTATAGGTATTTTATTATTTTGCCAGGAGAACTAAGTTTCAAAGTCATGCTCAATTAAAAATATAACACCTATAATATGATTTCTCCTTTATAAAATTTATTAATAAATGAGTGCCATGCTTATCTAAGGTCTTTAGTAAATTAGTTAAGCCAGTATAATTCCCTAGATCTTCAGGGTCCCCAAAAAGTCCATGTGGTATGGGATTGCACTCCAGGGTGGTACTTTGGGGAAGTGTTGAGACTTTTACAAAATCGACATTAATGCAAGGTTTTAAGTCATTGAAGGTGTGCTTGGTAAGGGAACAGTAGGACCCAGACAGTTCCACTTTCTCTCTTTGGCTTTCTGGCCATGAGGTAAGCAATTCCTCTTGATTACGTATTTGGGTCATGATGTGCCACCTCACATAAGACAATCATGGCCCTCAACTGTGAGTCATAATCAATCTTTTTCACTTTATCAGTTGATTGTCAAAGGTAGAAAAACTTTGAGTAGAAAAACTTTGAGTATAGTTATAGTTCTGTTATAGTGACAGAAGGCTGATTAACTCTGAAAAAATATGACCGAAGTTTAAAACACTCACTTCTTCCCTAGTGAGGAACATGAAACATACAGAAAATTTTTCAGAATACAATGAAGTACTGTATGCTAGGCAAAGGGGGAATGACCACTAGATGAAAATAGTAAATGGTTGGCTACAGGAAGGTAAAGAGAGCAGAGATGCATTGACTGCAGACAGCCAAGTGGTGACACCACCAGCCAAGAAAAATGCAGGACAATTGCATGACTATAATGCAATGACAACATCATTATATTTCTTAAAATTATATCACATTTGCCCAATAGATAATAATTTTCTAGGTCTGTTTCAAACATTTCTAAAACAGTGTGCGTCTGTGTTTATGTGCCTACCAGACTTAATAGGGTAAATTAGTTGAACATACAATGGACTATACTGAATTTATTGTTAAACAAATTTAGTCTTAGGAAGACTTTCTCTTGTGTGTATCTGATAATAGAGTTCTCTTTCAGTGATGGAATATATTACCTTAAAACATAAATATTCAACTTTAAAAAATTCTTTTAAATAGCATTAGGAATATAAGTTCAATGACTTCACGTATATAAAATATTTGTTCCCTTTATTTACTCACTGAAGGTAACTTCAAGATATTTCTGTACCCGGAGATAACTCCCATAGGATTCATTTGTCTAGAGGCATTTGCATATAAAATATATTTTAGGATACTTTAAAATTTAGTTACTGGTGATTAATATCACATATTATTTTGATCAGTTATCTAAGATTTTTATTTTTCCAGGGCTTTTACAGAGGTATAAAAAAATTCTAAATTTACCCTAAGATTAACATAATAACATTTGAAAATTTTTGAATAAATATTTATTATATTAATAAAAATAATGATACAAATATTCATGAAAGAGAAGTCAATCTTTCAAGAGGAGCAAATCTCAGACTATTGTCTGGAAATAATTGCTCCTATCATTAACACAATTGCATCAGACTTGGCTTAGGCAGGGAAAGAACTACTCTAAAACAATACTTTCTTTGAATCACAAGTGATAATGATGATAAATTTTATTTCAACTGCTAGCCTTATTTTTAGAATTTTTTTCCTTGGATATTGTGCCTTAGCTCCTTTATCTATCATCTGGACATCTTTTATTTCCAAATTCCAAAGCTTGTGAGCATGTTTCTTATTTATACTGTTGCCAGACCCTGTTATTTGGTTCCCTTCTAACATTTACCCACTCCTTTTGTACTTTTTTGAGTTGGGAATTTTAAATGTTCTTTCTTCCCTTACAAATCTCTCTATTGCTGCTTTCCACACCTTTCTCTTTTTTTTCCGATTTTACTTACTATTTTATTTTATGTTTCTAAATGCTGAGATATTTTATGAAAAACACCCAACTTGGAGTAAAAGTATTCACTAGTATTCATTACATGGCTTTTATAGTTTTACAGTGACAGCAAAGAACTTCACCTCAAATCATTTTTAAAAACTCACGGATTTCATAGGGATTTAATGTCAGAGTTTAAAATTTAAATAATGAAAGTGGAAGATAATTTGGGAGTATTTCTGTAACACAGGATTGAGAGAAGATTTCTTTGAAAAGAAATTCAGGAAAAATAAGATTAATAGCTTTGGATTAATAAAATTAGAAACAGTTGGAATGGCCAAAAATTAGTAAAGTAAAAATAGTAAGAGCAAATGAAACACTGCAGCACATATAGTGGGTGTTATGATTAATATCTAGATGCTGCTCAAGTGCTTCATGCACTCATAGGCAGGGCTTTCAGAAGAAGATGGGACCACTGGGTGCTACAGCTAACTTGCTGTTAGCAGGTGGGGCCTGGTTAAAAGGGGTGTGGTGCAGTGGGGTGTGACCTGGAACGGGGCATCTCCCTCCCCAGTTCCTCCCATCTCTGATTCCTGGCTGCCCTGATCTGAGTAACTATCCTGCATCATGTCCTTTCAACTTGCCTTTCTGCAATGTGAATCAAATAAACTGTTCCTCCTTAACATTGTGGATAGTGGGTATTTTGTCTCGAAGATGAGAAAATAAGCAAGGCAATAGACTACTCCCAGTAAGCACAGCATCCAATAGGAAAGCAAATAAAGCAAGCAGTACGTTTATAGAAAATAAAATGCAAAGAGCCAATGAATGTAAAGAAGGATTTCAATCCACTAGCAGTTAAGGTAATTAAAAGAAATTAGCAAGTTGTTTGCTTTGTTATGATTTGTCCTGTTTTGTTCTGTTTTATTTTGGAGATGGGGTCTTACAGTGCAGTTCTGGCTTTCCTTGAACTCAGTATGTAGCCTCGGCTGGCCTTGAACCCACAGTGGTCCTCTGGCCTGAGCCTCCCAAGTGCTAGGATCACAGGGATGTGCCCCCATGCCGGGCCCCAAATTAGCAGTTTTTAACCATCACTTTTACAAAAATATTATCAATTCAGTCTAGGTGAATAAAGGAAACAAGAAACAGGCATTTTCACTTCATTAGTCAGAATATGAATTATGTGAGCATTTCAGAGAGCAATCTGTCAGGATTTACCAAAGATGGATGATAAACAAATACTTAGGAATGTCTAGGTTAAAAGACATGAAAACACCAATAGAGAAGAGAGCATTTAACATTCATTAATTTATAAATTTTGTGAGTGTAAAAGAAAAAGATAACACTATTTTCTATAAAATACAGATTTTATTAGAAAAATGTTAACACAGAAGTAAAATGAACAAAATAATTTCAAGAGGTAATAGTTGCTATTTGTGCTGTGTTAAATTAAAAGTTGTATAAGACAACAACTTGTAACTTTTAGAAAATTCACAAATGAAACAAATATGTTGTTCAAAGATATCTGCATATATAAGGTAAAATATACATATAGGTTCAGATATATGTGCCAAATTGTATAGTATATAATTTTACACATATTGAGATGTTTATTAGGCCCAAGTGGAGATGACAATTAAGCAATTGTATATGTGAATATAAACCAAATGGAAATGTCAGGATAATAAAATTTGGGAGACACTGACATATGAACTTATGAGATTGAACATAAATTAATGGGACTGAATGAGATAATCTAGAAAAACAGAAATACATAAAAGGTAACTATAATTTGCAGTAGCAAAGAATTGCAAACAATTGTCTATCAGTAGAAAATTGTTTGGATATACATATAATAAATTTTGTATCACTTTCAGTAAGAATAATTTATATGTAGCTGTATTGACTTCTTATAATATTTCATATGCATATCTTAACCTGAGAAAACAATTTTCAGAATACTATGGACAGTATGTTTAATATATGTAGAAAAGATACATAAATGTTTGCACATGTTTAGGTAGTGAAAAGATTTACTGTGAACTATGGGGAATAGGGAAATTTTAAAACTTTTTCTTTTGAAGCATCTTGTTATATTAATATCTTAATTTAAAAGCACATAAAACTCTAATGCCCGAGTAACATAAAGCCAATGTGCCTGATAATTATTTTAGAACATACAAGAATCTTAGACAGTTATGACAGAAGCTGCATTCTATTCATGTTCTGCTTATATTCCTTTGTATCTTCTGGTTTTTTTTTTTTTTTTTTTTCATTCTTTCCCAGTGCTTTCCCTATGCTGGTGGGACATGCTATGCATGCCTTGCAGAAAGCTAGAAAATGCCAGGAATTTGTATTTTGCTAGAGGTTGCCATTAACCAATAGCTGATAGGTGAAAAGGTAGCAGTTTTCCAGATCCTGTTCTCTTTGGAAATTCTAAAATGGGTCTCAGGATCTTTCTGTGTGAATTCTCATGTCTTAGGAATTTGCATGGAGTCTTAATGTAGCCTCATCTCCTTTCCTTCCTGACCCCATTTCCCGGCTGCTCTTGTGGCATTATTTGGAAACATTTTCTTGATAAATGCTTGTATATGTGTCCTTTTGTCCAATTTTCATTGTGAGATTTCTGACCTAAGACGAAGACCACTCAAGTGTCTATAGATGTGTCACTTTAACTCTGAGAGCACAGGTGCTCAGATTTTCGGGAGTGACTCCTGGGCTCATTCACCTACCTTGTAGCCATGGGTAATTCACCAAATTCCTTCATGCCTTTGTTTTCTCATCTATAAGACAGGATGATGATTGGATTACTTCATGGAGCTGTTCTGAGGAGTAAATAAAATAGCGTACATAAAGTGTACCAGACACCTTAGTCACTGAACAATAATTTCAAAGTTAACAAAGCTGCTTTATGTAAGTATCGACTGCTTATCTCTATGCAGGCTGTGGCATGTCTGACAAGGAAAACATTTCTTTTAAATGAACGTGTAGACTTCTGGAATCTTCCTTAGGAGGAAAATCACCCTTTGTAGGTTATTATTTTATTACATGTAACCATGTGATATAAACAAAGTCAGCACATCATTGATTTTAATGGGACTTTGATTAATATACCATTATTAAATAAAAAGTTTACATGCTGAGTAGTTGTAGGCACATTTGAATATTGTTTGGAATAAAGTTTCAGTATACGCTATTTTTACAATGTATCTCCGTGAATAATATATGATAATTTGTTATAAAACAGGTATAATTAATCAAACAATGAAACTTATAAATCCTAGTGTCAAACACATTTTGCCACTGAATACTAAATAATTTTAATATCTTAACATTACTATTTGTGGAGACAGCAAATGATCACATACTTTTATCAATTTAGTTTTACTTTCATGATTAAAATAACTCACTCCTTGTCTTATCTGTATAAAGACTTATCATTCTAAAATTTTATTATATTTTTCTTGGACCTAATATAAAATTTATATGTGAACACACACTGAAAGAATGCCTGGGCTCCATAAAATTTACTTGGTTGGGGTTTCATTCAAAACCTGCTGACATTTAATTCTGTTTATTTTAAAAAGCACATTTCCTTGTGGCTTCTAACTTCATTTTACATTAAAATCCCTTTGTTGTAATTGCTATCATTCTCTCCTTGTTTTCCTATGATTAGTCTGATTAGTGAAAATTCTCAATTATTCAGGGACTATTATTTAATCTTTGGATTTTCCAAACCCTCTCTTTTTAAACCTTTTACTGTGCATTCATAACCATTTAAATGTTTCTTATTTTTGTAATTTTGTCAGATGATAAATGACAGTAGAACCAAGTTTATAATAAAGTTTGCTATTTCTGTATTTTTACAGAAATCTGATCTTGGTAACTGTATAAAATAAAAATTTTAACCATCTGTGGATCTTAATCCTTTTTTTACCATTGTATAAAGTTTAAAGTCAAAATCCTATACTTCTTTCTTATGGTAGTTTCATAGCACGTGTAAATTGTTAGTGTTAAGAAATACTTATAACAGAATCTTAAGAACAAAGCTGCAAGTTATTTTTAGAGCCTGATAGTCACACTACGCCACACTACCTATTACTAAGCCTCACAGAGTTTGAAATAATGGAACTTGAAAGATTGTGTTGATAAACTTGAGAACTGAGTAATACACCCATAGGTCCCCAAGTAAATTTTGAAATTAAGCTGAAAACAGAGCCTAAAGACAACGTCAAATATTGTAAGTGCAGCAGTTTATCACAGGTCAAAATACTTAGGATTTTGATAACCCAGTGATTTAAGAAAAAACAAAAAACAATAAAAACCCTGCCTAAGAAAATTATGATACAGGCAAATGTATGCATGGGGATCCCAATCTTCATTTATTCTTGTTTCACTGCCATCTGGTTTCTTTGGTCCTCAAATGTCTTTATGTTCTGTGTAAAAAATAGTTGTTGCTCCCATTCCCAGCTTTCCCAACCACCTCCTTATGTGCAGTAGTTATCAACTATTTTCCTTCCATTTCACACAGGTCAGAATTTGTATTTCTTCCCTACTCTCTTTTCTGGAGCCCAAAACTATTCTCTTTCCCTACAGAAAATTTTTGCATTAAAAAAAAAATCTGTAAACCCAATGAAAGTTTTAAATTGTTTTTTTAATACAATATTTTAATTTCTGGAAACTCAGCAAAGGACAAAAGTTTCTGCTACAATGCCTATTTCCACAAAATAAAGCCAAATCCAACTAGAAAGTAGAAAGGTCTCTATTTAGTGTGGATGTTGGTTAATTTGTGTGATCATTCCCACCATTTACTATTTGGTACCAATAGGTAACAGCCACTGAACACAAATTATGTCAATGCAGATGAATCCAGGAAGCCAAGGAAGAATAACTTGTCTTCTAGATCATTCCTCTGGGCTGTACTTGGCCACAGCTTCTCTTAGAAATGTTTGTCTTCTATCTCTATACGTTCTGTTTGTTGTTCTTCTGTTTCCTTCCATGAAGTTATCTTATAGTTACTCGTGTTTATCAGGAATTTATTTCTTAATAAATTTTCATTTATTTATAGTTTTTTGAGATAGGATCTTATTCTATTTTAGGGTGGCCTCAAACCTGCATCAATCGACCTGGTTCAGTCCTGAGAGCTAGGATTATAGGCATGAGCAATCATACGTGGGAATAAACTGTATGAGAACTAGTATTATTTTGCTGTATTTACAAAATTATATAGGCCTTGATAGTTTACCTAGTTTCTCTTCAGATTGTTACTTTTAGTAAACAATTTTGAAGAACATCAGTGTTTTTCATGAACACATGTGCCAATGTAGAAAGGCCTATAATGTGTTTTTAAAATGTAGAAATTACTTCCTTCTACTTTTTACTTTTTACTTGTCTTATTCTTGTAAGGAGCAGCTTGAAGAGGAATTTCTTCCCTTCACAGTTCTCTCTATATTGTTTAAAGCCATGCAATCAACTGAGATCTCTGGCAGTCTTCTCATTGTTATCAATGATAAATTTAATTAAAAATGTTCCAAAGGAGCACAATTCCAATATTACTGATCATGTCTTAGTTTTATTAAAAGCTTAAGTGTTTAAGCAGTTCCAAAATTTGTTTCAAATATCTTTTTCAACAAGCATGTGTCCTATTTTGAGAAACTAATTATACCACATCTCTGTTTCCACATTAAACTTTGTCACATTCTTGGAGAAGGTTCAGGAAACTACAACTTACTATTGTTTTTAAGATCTAATCAGTCTCTTGTAGACTTAGAAAAAGCTGCAGAACATTGCATTTCAGATCTTCTACAAGTCTGTTTCCACATATTTAATAATCTTTGAGTCTATGAAATATAAAATTCTCTTAAGCTCTACAAGAGGATGAAATCAAAGGAGATAAACATCCAAAAAATCTGGGACAAATACATTTTGTAGCGAATGACTGGGGCCCTTTGATCCCTTTTCTAACCTCCTCACCCTCGGAACTTCTGTAGGTATTCCAGAAAGTCAGAAAATATTTTAATGCCTAACAGAAAAGAACAAGATTATACAAATTCTAACAAAATGTGGCATTTATTACAAATGAGAGGACAAATCAGAAAAAAAAATGGAGCATGCAAAGAGTCAGATAGAAAGCAAGCTTTAAAAAAAGGCGAAAGATTTATACGATCTGAAGAGAAACCAGAGTATTGAGAAAGAAAGGTTTAAAAAAGTCCAAGCGAGGCATTAAAGTTGGTTCAGCTGTCTAGTAGCCAATGTGCGAAGGGTCATCTACCCAATGTGCTGGGTCTATTATGAAAGAAACCAGTTATTTAGAGGACAGTGACTCATTTTTGAAGTTAATATGAGGAACTTTTCTGAAGATTTCATGTCTGATGTCACATTTTTGCATTTGGGAGTTTTAGACAACAGGTTGTTCTCAGCCATGCTTTAGCAGATTTAATTAAAATGAGGCTCATTTCAGGTTCAACAATGTAAATTGTTGACGTAATTTTATTTCCCCTTGTGTGTCCTATTTTGAGGGTAGGATGTGCATATTTATCATATATGTTAAGAATTCAGTTTTCAGAGAGTGCTGTATTTGATTAGCAGTTAGGGAAATGGGCGTGGGGCATTTCTGTAAGTCTTGTATTTGCCATCCTTGAGATCCTACACACTGCAGGTTGGATCTTAAGGCCTAAGAGGCAGATGCAATGGGATTTCAAATCCTCAGGTTTGTGTTTTCCCTTTCATTAAATGATAAAAACACTCGAGAGTTACGTACTTTTCTGTCTTTAATTGAACAGTACAAGATTAATATCTTTGGGGTTAGGAGGTCAGTGTTGTGCTTAAGATGTAACTGCCAAGAATTAGCTATGGAACCTTAGGCAAATCTTTCAGTATTGCTGTAAGCTGTTTTGTAATATGTAGGTAGATCACTGCCTGTCCTTCCAAATACCAGGACCTCCCCACACACATAGCCCATTATCACTAATTTTATTTAGTAGTTTATCTTTAGAAGGCATTTATCTGAAGGCAGAATCTAGTTGGTTTGTAGCCAGCATGTTTATCACAGTAACTATTACATGTATACTTGACAAAAATGTTCATTAGTCTCATGAATAAAAATATTTACAAAATCTCACAGTGCTAAATAAATGGAAGTTATATGAGGGAAGCAGGTAGATAGAACTTTACTGGTTTCCCCTTTTTTAGGCCCAATAGTTCCTGCCTCTGACCGTAATGGTCCCAAGCAATTGATTCCAGTCCATACAGATTGGATGGTGCCTGGACACTGACACGTCTTACACCTTCATCCTTCTGGAGGGATCTTCACTCCAAAGATTTTGGTTTTGCTTTGGATGGTCTGGTTTCCCATGTCATATTCTTTATGTACGGCCATGCTGTCAAGCAATACCTGTGGAAAAAAAAAAAAGATACTGTAACTCATCTTGTATGTATCCATGTGTTCCAGGTTTGCATGACTTTTATGTAATTATAACACTTGAGAAATTACTGAAACCTTATTATGTGCCATGTACTGTGTGGTCACCTGTATTAAGTCATTGTATTTCTATGGAGTAGGTATCATTATCTCTATTTTGAATACTTTGAAGGGAAAAAAATAAAGAGGTAGTAGTTTGACCAAAGATACATAAGAAATGAGTCATGGGCTACCTTTCTGGTTTATTTATTTATTTATTTGGTACCGGGGGATCATGCGCTTGCAAGGTAGGCGCTTATGCCACTGAGCTAAATTCCCAGACCATAGGTTACCTTTCTTAATTGCTATGCTGCAGTGCCCCTTGCCTGTTTGTGTAGCTGCATTTTCATAACTCATTTTTATTTTGGGAGAGTTAAAAAGAATCTTGAAGCTTTCTTTGCTACCCTTATTTTAATTTTCTAAGTTTCAACTGAGATTTCCTTTGAGTGTTTATATTGGTAATGACAACTATTGAATTTAGGTATATAAAATATGTAAAAATTGAAATTCAGAATAATGCTGTCATTTGTTTACATAGTAAAGAGCTGCAAGTTTAAACAAAATCAGCAGAAACCTACTCAAATCACACACTGAAACTCTAAAAACAAGTTTGATTTAAAATAAGTAGCTATTTTTTTTACCCCTAATTTAAGCCTCTCTTCCAAAATGTAGCATTTATACAAGATAACTATCATGACATCAAAATTGTGACAATTACATTTTACTGCTTGCTGTTCAATTATCTTGTAAAATTGATTTTGTTTATGCTTCCCTTTATATTGGAAGATCTCATTAAACACCAAATTTTAGCAAATTAGTTGTCATATTTTTTAACAAAAAGTGCAGGTACTTAAGTGTCAGAATACTTAAGAATACCAAATTTTCATACGTGCTCCTATTAGGATATAAGCTACTAGCATACAAAAACCATACCTTAAGCATAATTTGAATTGCCCTGTTAACCTGTGCCCTGTGAGGGTTTTAATACTTCAGGACTGACCCTGTGAGAAATGCAAAATCATTACAACTCAAGAGAAAACACGAAATCTCTTCATCTATAAAAACAATGGGAATGTCAACGTTTTATTTGCCAGAGATGAGGGAAACATAAGTGAAATAAATTTTATAACATAACTCACACTTCATTACAAGTGATTTTCCTAAATTTACAACTTTCACATTTGGCTGAACTAAACAGATTAAAAAAAAAAAAAAGAAAAAAAAAGGTAAACTGTAGAACTTTCACTAGATACAAGCAGGCCAACTCATATGATTTTTCCAAATGAGTTTAAATGAAAATGAGCACACTTTTCTAGCTGGGAAAGTATTTTCTGTAACTTAGCAGATTTAAGTAATTTTGATTCCAGACTACTTCAGTGTTCTTCTCTTATGCTCCCTTTTGACTCTTAGATAGAACGTATAATTTTAAAAAAATACATTTTTCTTAATGGATTCACATGTTCATCAACTTTAGCACCCTCTCGATGTAATAAGAACACAGCTATTTAAACTTCAACTCTTCTCCTTCACTACTAATAGTAGCTCAGTTAGAAAACAATGAGCAACAAATACCCCAGCGTAAAGGCACCTAGAAAGGGAGGACATTCTAAGACTCAGAAAATATTGTCTCCAAGAACATACTGTCATACTGGAAATTTTTGGAATCTAATTTTCTCTCCAACTTCAGACCTAGATAAGGTGTAATACATGGGGTTTGTCTATGGCCCCTTCTGAAACTATCATTTTTACCCATTTTTTCCCGTGAAACAAGAGAACTGTAACAAATGCTTGCTTGATACCACAGGTTTTTAGGCTTAAAAGGCCCTTGATAATTGTACTATGTCCGTCCATGGTGAAATCACTTTTTTAACTACACCTTGTCAGAAGACTTTCCTGAACGGAGACTGAAGTCACTCTCCTACCTAGAAACCAAAGGTAAAGAGATTTTGTCCCCTACTTGTAAATGAGATCTCCCTTTCTCCTCCGACCTCCCAATGCCTCTCCCCAACAGGCCAGGCTGCCTTAGGAGATGGCTGGGAGCAAAGGCAACGCTCAGTCCTCCATGGCAAAGTCTTTGGTCTTTTCCTCCTGATCCCCCACTTTGTAGCGCAGCAGTACACGCAGATGTCGGGGGTTGTCCCGGGAGGGCAGCAGCGTGATCTCTCCCGAAACTTCCGTGTCCTGCTCCACTTGCACTGGCTCATTTAGGTAGAGCAGGGCCTGCTTCCAGTGAGTGGCTGGGTGAAAAGGCGAGGTGGACAGCACCAGAGGTTTCTCCGAGTCCCCTCCGGGGAAGGTCACCTGGAACCAGACAGCAAAACCATGCAACGGCGCCGAGCCATAGCAGCTGCAGCGGAAGCGCCCGCCCACTCCCGCCTCCAACTCCTGCTCCAGGCCGGCGCGGGCCAGCTCGAGCTGAGCAAAGCGCTGCGGCCGGGCCAGCACGTCTTCGCCCGACAGACCCTGTACCACGATCTCAGAGTGGCCCATGAGGCAGCGCGTGGCGAAGCTCTCCATGCAGCTCATGTCCACGCCGTAATGCTGTTTCACCTGGCTCCAGAAACCTAGGCGCCATTCAAGCATCTGGTCGCTGATGGGAGCGATGAAGAGCTCGGCGGAAGCCGGCAGGAGGAGACCGCCCTCCTTCAGCCATTTGGTCCGCGCATGGAGCACAGAGCTCAGCATGGACTCGTGCAGCAGTCCATATCCCATCCACTCGCTCACGATGGCATCCACCCGCTCCGGCAGCTCCACCGTCTCCACCGGACCGGGCAGGACATGGACGCGGTCCTCCAGCCCGTTCAGCCGCACCACCTCCCGGGCCTGTTGCCAGATGGCGCTGGCCTCCACCGCGTACACGCGCCGGGCCCCGGCTTGGGCACAGAAGATGCTCAGGATGCCGGTGCCCGCGCCCACGTCCAGCACTGTCTTGCCTCGCAGTGCTGCCCAGTTGCGCAGGATGCCTAGGCGGTAGGCGTCGGTGCGGACGCGGTCTGCGATCATCTCCTCGTGGACCGACACGTCTGAGTAGCATTCGTAGTACAGCTGGTCCCGCTCGCGCTTAGTCCTCCGCGGTCGCGGGGGGGCTACGTCGAACTCCCCGTCATCTTCTCCAGTTCCCTCCCCTCCTTCACTGCCGCCCCCAGACTCAAGCTTCCTTTTCTTGGTCTGCGACATCTTGGCGGCTACGATCCACTCCCGGCGGGCGTTGCGCGGTGGGGCGCGGCGCGGGCTCCGAGCCGAGACTTCTGGGACTTGTAGTTCGCGTGTGTGCTCGCTCAGTAGACCTGGCTCCCATACCGTAGCCCCTTTGCCTTCCACTCTAATTTTCTGCGCCTTTGGAGTCCTAGAATCCCTTTCTCTCATTAGGATCCTCACTCACTTCCTCCCCCAAGGAGGCACGCCCACTTCAGACTAGAAACACACTTTGTTTTCTGTCTGCTCCTCTGATTTTAGCGCGCCGGATCACTGAGCTACTAACGCACCTTCAATTCCTCCAGACGTGCGAGTTTGGAGCTTGCTTTTGCTTTCAGTGGAGTTAAGGTATAAAGAAGGTGTAAATGGGACTAAATAAAAGCCTAACAGAGCAAAACCACGGTTTAGATTCTAACGTGACCACTCACTCATATGTCAAAGAAAACCTCCCTGGACTTGAATTTACCCGTTCTCCGACCAGAAAAGAATCATCTTTACAAGAATTATGTTTCTGGTCTGTGTTGAAGAGAATAGTCACTAGGCTGTGGGTCTCCTTGTGGTAATTGTGTGGCTCATTCAAGAGAAACCATGCAGTTAAAAAGCGACAGTGATGGATGAAAATCCATTGCCAGTGTATTTTGGTAACCTGTTTTATGTATTTTTTTTTTTTTCTGTCCCAGACATAACGATGCACTTCATGCTATCTTTTTAAAAAAAGGTTTTTTCACTGCATATCATTTTTTGTGTGGGTGTTTCCTTGTATGGGCAAACTTCATATCCACTTCTTCCTCTATTTCTCAGTCAGCCATCAGCTGTTACTCGCTTCTTTGCTGTACATAATGGAAATAAAATATATTTTTAAATGTGTAGTGTCTATTAAAGAATAAGTGAGATGACAATAACATTTTCTCCTAGTTTAAAAATATTCACAAAAAAGAAAATGAAATTTTATTTTCCTCTGGTGTCAAAATATACCCATTTAACCAATGAGCGTACTGTGTTCCTTGTGTAAGGAAAGATTTCCATCATTCCATTCTATTAATGTTTCATTAACAAATTGGGTTTATTGACGTGAAAGCCTCAGTTTTACTTGTAACACATGACTCTGGATCCTGGCTGTTTGTTAGAATCCTCTAAGGAGCTTTTAAAAATAATCTTTGCCTGGGTCCACCTCAGACCAATCAAATAACATTCCCTCTGCTGAAACCTAGACTTGTAGCTCTTAAAAGTGCCTTAGGCAGCTCTAGTTACCTAGCTGTTTCTTGCTGAAATGACCTTGGTTAGATTTTGCATTATTTCCATTAGGTGAATTATATATTTTTTAATTAGCCTAGGCCCATTTTAAGATCAGATATCCTTAGCGCAGGTCCTTTTTCCTTTTGCCCTGGCTTAAGACTTTAAGAAATTACAGGTTCAGAGAGAAAGTGGAATTTGAGTTGTAAATGTGACAGCATAACATTACCTTTGAGGTGTTACTCAGTGTGTATGCCCATTTTTTTCTCAGAATATCATTTTCCTCTTTAAATATGTTCTCTTGTTCACCCAATTTTCAACTTACTTCCTTGTGGCCTCTTCTGTAAAAATTATAAATTTTGTTCCTTTCACACCAAAATATATTTTGCATTCATCTACTTTGCTCTACCTTCATTGTCAACAGCCTACACTAATCTTTTTCTTGCCTAAAAATCAGACTAACAAGTGATCCCATTTCTATTCACACCCTATCTAATCCATTTTTTTTCATACAATAGAAGGAAGCATGAGGATTTAAAAATCCAATTTTGCTAGGCGTGGTGGTACACGCCTGTAATCCCAGCATTTGGGAGGCCAAAACAGGAAAATTGTTACAAATTCAGAACCAACCTGGAATACTTAGTAAAACCCGTCTCAAAAAACTAAATAAATAAATCATACAAAACCCAAATTTGGTTGGGAGTGTTGGTACACTCCTGTAATCCTAGCACTTGGGAGGCTGAGGCAGGAAGATCACTGTGATTTCAAGGCTGGCCTGGGCTATGTAGCGAGTTCAAGGTAAGCCTGAACTACATAGCAAGATCCTGTCTCAAAAATAAAATAATAAGAAATAAAAACCCATATTTGATCATATCATTCACTATTAACTTCCCATTCCAGTTAATGGAACCACTCAGTAAATGCTCATCTCACCTCATAATAGTGTTCCCCTCTCCTCATTGAGTCAAGCTATGCTGGCCTCTTAAAAAAGCACCCTTTTTTCTTGTATCAGGTCTTCACTTATTGTGAATTCACTGCACAATTGTTTTCCCCCTTAACACTTCACTTCCATGGATTTTTCTCATTTTCAGCTCCCATGTTATGTCCTGAGAATGACCTTACTGACTACTTGAAATAATATTTTCCAATCCAAGCACTGTTCTTTCCTCTATAACTTCTTGGTTTTTAGTATCTCTATATATTTAATTTGTTTTATGTAATGTAAACTCTAGGAGGCTCAGATTGTCATTTCTCCCCTATTATAATTCTTACCACTACAGCAGACCTTTATACATAGGAAGTGCTCAGTAAATTGTTTGTTTGTGTTTTGGTCTTGGTTTTTGTGATAATGATTCTTGAACACAAGAGCCTGTGCATATGATGCAAGGACCTCTACTACTGAGCTACACTCCCAAACCTTCTAAAAAAATTGACAATTTGTATACAGTGTCTTTCTTACACTTTCCCTGGCTGGACTTAGACTTGGAATCCTCCAACTTTAGCCTCTCCAGCACTGAGTAGCTAAGATTAGATGTGTGTGCCATCACACTGACTTCTATAGCTTTGAATGAGGACTATCAGGGATACACAAATTGTTATTTATAGAAGAAGAAGGATGAGAGTTATACAATATTAAGTATAGCAATTCAACAATGTGA
Organism: Dolichotis patagonum; assembly: GCA_004027295.1. Taxonomy (NCBI): domain Eukaryota; kingdom Metazoa; phylum Chordata; class Mammalia; order Rodentia; family Caviidae; genus Dolichotis; species Dolichotis patagonum. Next base: position 20,883 of record PVJX010019874.1, read on the forward strand.
GCCTGGTAAACTCTAAAATTAACTTAATATAAATTGAATTTAAAATGCTCCTAGAAAAGAGAATAGCTTCATTTTTAAAAACTTCAAGGTAGAATAATGGTAAAATCAGAACATAGAGCAGAGAAGGAAAGTCGACAGTACTTTCCCTTCCAGAATTTTGAATTAATGCGAAGACAAAGTTCAACACCCATTTGTTTTACCACTATGAGTCATCATAAATCAGAAGACATTGTAGATTACAGTCTCCTAAGCATTTTTGCTGCAAACTTCTTGGGTGTGAGTAGAGTTGCTACTGAGATGGAAGGGTCTTTTTTGTGCTTCTATTGTATCAGTGGTGGTCTCCTTGCCACATCTAGACAAAGGTTCAAACCCAATGTGTTTCCAAAAAATGCATCTTGAAATGAACAATGAAAAGATGAAATATGTCAGAACATACCTAATATACCAAATGAGTAGAGGTAGGTATTGTTTCACAAATCTTGTGTCTTGCTGGATGTGGTGGGTCGTGCCTGTAATTCCAGCACTCTGGAGGCTGTGACAGGAGAATTGCTATGAATTCGAGACCAGCTAGGGCTATGAAGTGAGTTCAAGAACAGCCTGGACTACACAGAGGGAATTTGTTTCAAAAAACAAGTCTTGTTTCAGGTAAGTGTGCTATATGTTTCTTGATGCAGGTTACGGTTAAAAACTTTGAAATTCATAGCTTACTATTCTTTCTCACTGCTAACTTTGACATTATGTACTTTTGCTCTGGGTGCCAGAACACTTGTTTTCATCCTTATCTTTTAGATAATTCTCAAAGAAACTACTTTTTTATTTAAAAAAAAATCTTTACTTATCCTCTTTCGTCAGAGCATACCTAGCTTCCTCACACCATGCTGTGTACTGTGAGCATTGAACACCAGGACTTAGTATTTTTCACTTTTATTTTGAAAACCTAGTACTTCATGCTGGAATGTGAACCATTTCCACATTTCAGATTGGATCACAGATGTGCTGTATTTGACCAGGAGAATCATGATTAATTTTCTGTGTCACACATACCCATTTGTTCAATCATTCATTTATTTAACAAATATTCTGGACTTCTATCCTGCACTAAGAATCATTCTAAAAGCAGAGAACATGCCACTAAACAAAAAGGCAAAAATTCTTACACTGAACAGATATATATTTTTATGTTGTCCAAAAATGTATTTAAAGCCTAGTATAAAGATTGAAAATATTTCCTTATGAGTTTCAAAAATACACTTTAATTTTTAAAATGTGTATTGAGAGAGAGCAAAGGAGCAATGACATGAAAAATATTATAAATATCTTTGATATAAATATTCATTAAAAATACTGTAGCTCTTGTTCTGCAGTTACTAGGAAGCTGCTAGAATAGCAAAAGGCACTTCTGTCAAACAAAGAAATCCTTGGTAGAAAATAAAGACAGAAGATGGTTATTTTGTATTTAAACAAATTGGAACATTAAACATAAAAATTCTAGATATATTAAACTCTTGATAAACATGGTATCCTTTAGCTCCTTAATGTGTGGGCCTGGCTACTAAACCCAATACTGAAACAGATAAGCAGTAAACTCATAGTTCTCAGGTAATACTTTTGGAAATATTTTTATTGACTTCTTTAATGACAACAGGAATATTATGGACTTCATAATTAACAATCTGGTTTATAGTTATAGAATATGATGTTCTAATAATTTCAAGTGTAAATATTTACTAGGGAGTTTTAGTAATTTCTGCTACAAATCAGGCCACCATTACAGAAATAGTACAGAAAAACTGGAATGGAAATTATAATAAGGGAACAAATAATGCATCAGAGTTCCTACTGACATAAGCAATTGCTCATTCGCCCAAGGCATGATAAGAATGAGATAGCTAAATGAAAATCAGTCATTAAGCCTAATGAGTACTATGTAAAAACCTTTAATACAAAAGAGGACAACGATTTACCTTTTATCAGATTCTTTCTTTCTTTCTTTCTTTCTTTCTTTCTTTCTTTCTTTCTTTCTTTCTTTCTTCTTTCTTTCTTTCTTTCTTTCTTTCTTTCTTTCTTTCTTTCTTGTTATTTCTGAGGGAATTTAAACAGCACAGAAGTAATTGTCATTGTAGTTATCCAGTGGTTCTCAAATTGTGGTCTGTAGACTATCAGCAACAGTATCATCTTGCAACTTACTATAATTCCAAAATCTTGGATTCTGGCCTGGATATAATGAGTTAAAATTTCTGGAAATAGGCCTCTTCAGTCTTTATTTTTACAGACCCTTCAGATGAATCTGATGCACACTGAAATTTGAGAACTATTTTGTATTCCTAGACAAGCTCAAGAGTGTTAGGACTAGTGTAGGGCCACACATGGTCTATGGGATGGAGGGCATATTGCTATTTTTTACAGCTCTTTAATGAATTACTACAAATTTAGCAGCTTACAGCAACATAAAAATATAATTTTCATACCATAATGTCCTTGGGGCAGGGGTGCAGACAAAATTTAGGTGTGTCTTCTGCAAGGATGTAGTCAAGGTTCTGACCTGGAAGCCTTTCTTCTGGACCTATAGGTTCTCTTCCAAGCTGTCTTAGTAACTTTCTTGTCACTAAAACACAATACTAAACACTCATGGTTTAATGGGGAAGAAGTTTATTTTGGCTCGCAGGTTGTAGAGGCTTCAATCCATTGTCAGCTGGCTCCAAGGCAGCGTGGCTTGACAGAGGGTCACGGTGTGGAGGAGCAGTTTATGGCATGACAGGCATGAAGCAAGGGTGGGTAGCATGGATAACATATAAGGGACAGAAAGAACGTCATCACTTCTTGTTTGTTGCTTGCTTCACACAGCTTGGATACTTTTGCTGCCTTCTGCCTGCGTCAACTGTTTCTTCTCTGGGACGCCCCTCCATCATCCTAATCAGCCTTGGAGCCCTCTGATTATGGGTTGAAACCTCCACAAGCTGTGAGCCAAAATAAAACTCTCCTCTTTTGAGTATTGGGTATTTTGTCTCAACAACAAGAAAATTTTACTAAGGCACCCACCTCCCCAACCAGGCTTCAACTCTAGACGTCACATTTAGTTATCAACTCATCAATGGACTAATCCACTACTGAATATCATGTCTCCATAATCTGATCTCCCCCCAAAAGCCTCACCTATGAGCACATAAGGCTTTGGGGAGAAACATCTGGAAATAAACCATAACACAAGCTATTGTGATTGTTGGCAAAATTCAGGTCCTTGTAGTTATAAGCCTGAGGTTTCCCCTTTGCGGTGTGATTGTCCAATGGCACTACTTTCAGACCTTAACGTATGGGCTGCTAGCAGTTCTCCACCACGTGGCCATCTCCCAGGCTTTCTCACAACAAGAAGACCTGCCGACGAAAGGTTTTGATCTCAGGAGACACCTGGTCCACATCAACCTTCCCTAAGCCCAAGTAACCTCTTTCCTATTTAACCTCAAAATTAACTGCACTAAAACCTCAGTTACCTCAGTAAAGTAACATGTTTAGCTGAAGAAAATAGCTCAGGGTAAGGGAAATGAAGCTGTGTCCAAATGAAGTCAGTTTCAAAACTATTTGTCAAAAGCCTATGTCTCAGAGAAATATGGGTGTGGCTTAAATCATGGGAAATTGATTAGACCAAGTAGATTAAAATCAAAGTTTGAACAAGCTATAGGCCACCTCTCATCTGATTGGAGAATTTTAATGAAACTAGCTCTGTAGTTGGCTTCTTTTATTCTTGAGTCCTGTTATGCAAGAAGCATGACACCAATGGTGTCTATTTTTCTAGCCCGGATACAGAAGTAACGGTTTCTTGGAATGAAACCAAGATGAGCTGAGGCTTAGAGCACTCAAGGGAACGTTATAGATCATAGCTCTTATGTGTTGGGAGCAAAGAACAAAAAACATTTGTTGTGAGTACTGAAGTGTTGTGATTATTTGTTACTTCTATAACAACCAAGTTGACTAATATATATATATATATATATATATATATATATATATATGGAATAAATTATCATTATAGAACCACTACCCAGGTTGTGACAAAACATTACCAGAATCAGGGTCTATCCTGTGTTCTTTCTCAAACCTCTAATTATCCTGATTCCCAAAGATAAGTATCTCCATACCATAAAAATTCAGTGTCCTGGTGTTTGAACTTCATATGCCTAGAGTTGAAACCCAGCATTGAAACAGGACTCTTGTCCTACTTTGTCTTTAGCTTCATTTGACCCTCATTTTTCATGAATACCAGATGAAGTATGTTTTCTTTCATTGCCATGAGTTTGGTGATCAGCAAGAGAATCTCAAGGCAATTACTCCCTCTAGCCTATTCATTGGGTCAGGAACTCATGTAGGCAAGTTAGTTAGTGACAAGAAAAATCATTTTTGTTCTTGAGCTATTCAAAATCTCAAGATATCTTGTTACTAGGTGTTAACACTAGACATGTCATTTGGCTACAAAGTTTCACCTATAAGAAAGACCTACCAGTCTTTAGTCACTCACTTACTATATGAAGTATTCCTAAATGAGTTTCCTAGTAAGATGGCCCCTTAGGGTAACAGTATAACTGACTTTTTTTATTAGTACTGGAAGTTGAACCTAGGGCTTTTGCACTGAGCTATACCTTCATCCTTTTTTATTTTTTGTTTAGAGTCAGTGTCTCAGTAAATCACCAAATTACCCAGATTGGGTTTAAACTTGCTATCTTCCTGCCACAGCTTCTTAAAGTGCTGGAGTTACAACTGTGTGCCACCACACCAGTTTTAACACATTCTGATCAGCTCTCTCTTCATAATACAATTTGTACTACCATGGTATCTTCCATAGTGTCTTGATAAAACCCAGTTTTTACACAGTAACAAACACACAGTATGTGTTCCCTCATGTCTAATATTTTTCTTAGCACCATAATTGTACTATTTATTCATGTGATTTTATACAACAATATTTTTAAAGCTTCATTTTAAATTACAAACATACAATTTATTTAACCATATTTCTGTTGTGTCACAGATTTTTTTAGATGGAAATAATTATTCTTGTTTGAAGTTTCATAGTATTATCTGTATGGGTCTTTTATCTTTCAATATTTACTGCTTTGAATAAATGTTTTTATTATCATATATATTAAGTGACTAATGACAGCTGAATTTTGTGTTTTCTGTGTACTAAGAATTGCTTAATATTTTATATATTTATTCATTCATTCAGTGAATACTTAGTATTCTATGGGCCCCTTGTTTTTTTGTAGAGAATGTATTGTAGGAAATAATGTTACATTAAGATTTTCCAGAGAGACAGAATCAATGGGACACACAGATGGTTCACAACTAATGATGGCTCAATTTATGATGATGCAAAAGTGATGCCTATTCAGAGGGAACTGTACATTAAATTTAGATTTTGACATTTTCTCAGACTGCCAATATATAGTCTAATACTCTCTTGAGATGCTGGATAGTGTTAGTGAGACACAGCTTCCAGTCAGATCACAAAGATAAACAACCAATACCCTATGTTATGTACTGTTTTTAAGGTATGGTGTACCATAGATGAGGTATATATATTATATGAATTTTTCAATTATGTTTCTAATTTTTGATGGATTTATCAGTATATAAACCCTATATTATATTTCAAAGAGAAATATGGAGGGATTGATTGATAGATAGTAGATATATGTAAGGGGATTTATTTGTGCCTTTGGTTCATATGATTATGGAGGTTGAGAAATCCTAACACAGGTTATTGGCAAATTCGAGAGCATCGGATGCTGGGTGTGTGGGTCTCAAAGCCTTAGAATCTAGCGAGCTAATGATTTAATGCTCAGTCAGAAGCTGAAAGCCTAAGTATTTAGGAAACTTCTAGTATAAATTCTGGATTCCCGAAATCAGAGAACTCTCAGTTCTTATATTAAGGAACAGAAGGAAGAAAGAATCCCAGTTCCAGCACAGAGAGCAAATCCTTTTTCTAGTAAGTTATTAGGGGTAATGGTAAGTGGTACCACTCCAATTTCCACTGCTCAATTTTTATACATGTGAATCCTGGTTATGAGAGAAATAATGCCATAAACTGGAACTAACTCAGAACATTTACAGCCTTCTAGAGAACCCTGTGCTACCCTTGCCCAGTAGTGTCACCTATTTAATGCTGTAACTGTGTTTTCAAACAGTCCTTCTGTTTCCACGATGATTGCACGATCAAAACAGTTATTTTAAGATGATTGCAAATATGATAAGCCCAGGATTATTCGAGCATGAGACCACTGACACACTTTTTTGGATGTAAAGTGAATTCTTTGGTTAGAAACAATGTTGTGTTGGATACTATTTTGAAGCATAATTATTCTGTGGGGCCATGGGTGGTATTTTTGGCAGAAGCATTTCACATAGGAAAGGCAAATGCGTGCTCAAAGTGTCTATTCTGGTAAAGATAAAATACTGCCCTTCCCTAATGGAAGGAATTCAGTGGTATCTATTTGTCTCTAGATAGTTGATTGATTGCCTTGGAGAATAATGCCATATCAGGAGCTCAGTGTTGCTCTCTGCTGCTGGCAATTGAGTGCTCTAAAATAGCCATTGCTGGGTTGGCCTTGGTGAGTGAAACTTCACGATGCTGAGTCCATAAATAAGTTCCATTATTGCCGCCATGGCCACTTCAACCATGAGCTCATTGGGCAGTGACAAGAATGGCCAGGGGAAAGAGGTTGACTGATATTCACAGAATGGGTCAAACTATTCCCTTGATTATGAAACTCTGACACTCTCTGCTAGGGTCACCCTTTGGTGAGCATTCACATGGGACACAAATTTCTGCATACATTTTACCCACTCAGAGAAATCGAGTGTTCCTTGTCCAAAATACTTGGGACCAGAAATGCTTTAAGTATTTCCATGCATATACATCGTATATCTAAATATATATATATGTATATATATATATATATATATATATATATATATATATATATATATATATATATATATCTTTATTACCAGCTTAGTTTCCACCCTAAGGAGAAAGAGCTCACAATAAAAAGTTCTCATAGACTAATTGGAAGTCTTTTAATCTAGGTATGTCTAATATTTGAAGATGACTAGTTCATTCTTCAAAAACTTGAGGATAAATCATATATAACTCAAATACCATCCTTACATGGTCCTGTAGGTATTTGATTTGCAATGAATTTTATCTTTGGTTCAAGAAACTCTTGTGTTAGTCTTTTTGATAGACACTGGTATATTTTCTACCTGGTTTCCTAATGTTTAACTCTTAGGATATTATTAAGTGTTATACAATAATGATTTAAGTGTTCAATTAATATTCACTTTCATGTACATAAAACCTTTTTTAAAGTGTCATGAAATCACAGTACCATTATTGTTATTGTGAGGTTTGTATTTTTTCAGTATAGGCAATATGAGGAAATACCCAGATGACTGAATCCACTATTTTTTTATTTTCTGCTTCTTTAAATGTCCGTTGAGTTGAGGGTTTTCTCCAAGGACAGGAGACAAAATGTAACACATGCTTCTAGGATTCTCTTTATATTCTCAAGTATAGTTTACAACCTCAAGCATGGTTGTCCTGACTTACAGAACTACCTTTTGTCTTCTTTTTACAAGATAAGATTGTTCCATTTTTAAGTTAATACATCACTGACTTTGTATGGTTTCTGAATGCTTTGGGGATAGGTTAAAGCCTCTTTGTGCTGTCTTATTTATTGTGTAGCTACTTCAAAAATACAGTGAATGTATTGAAATTAATAACTCAGGAAGGGTGCAAAGTGATAGTGTTCACAGTCAATTATGGAGACAATCCATTGTATTAATATAATAGGGATGCTATTCAAATTAATATGGTGAATAAAAATAAAGTGGCAGGCTAACAGAATTTTAGCCTTTAAGTCTAGGGAAAAAAGAAGATAAATGGTTAGAAGACATGGTTAATAGCTCCCATGCATATGCTATAAGCCCTTATTTCAGTGTCAACTGTAAGCAAAGGACACCAGGCAAATGAACTTGAACATCCATTTGATTAACTAGCTTCTTAAGAAGTGAAATTAGCTTTTACAGGCTTTGGAAAGAATTTCTGGCAAAAAGGATAAGAGGGTGGGCTTTAATGGAGGTAATCCTGTAAAAAAAAATCACTCCTTAGCAGTTAGAAATAGGAAAAAGCAAGACAAATTTGAAATAAGCCTGGTAAATCCTTTTTTAACGTATTGTCTTCATTTAATAGATACTTCAAATCTGGATTACACTGTGTTCAGTAGTCACCCTAAGAAATCCTATTCTTATGTTTTTTTCACTTACCCCTCATCTTACCTAATGACTGCTTTCCTACCTATCAGTTATGCATAAAGTCACTGAATGGAATTACGGGGTTGAGTCCTAGTTCAAGGATGAAGATAATGGATCTGTAATGAGACTTCCTGTTTTCTTCTCAGAAACGCATGCCTAGATTTCTCTCCCACAGGTTTTGACCCTACAGAATTGGAAACAACAAGGACAACTGCATTTTTTAACAAGCTTTACAGCAATTACAATGCATTAACAGAAATGAGAACTTTATAATATTTTCACTTCAAAATGAATTTCATAGAGATTTTAGAACAATAGCTAAATATATCTTACTATCTAGCATAGAACTTTTATTATTTTATATATTTTATGGAAATAAAATTAATTTTTGTTGCCAAATAACACTTGTATATCATAGAAGCATAACACAGAAGCAAGAGAAAACTTCAAATGTGACCACTATTCATATTTTAAAATAGCAAATGCAAATGTACAATTTAACCATAATAATATAGTATTTGAATTTGCAGTTTAAAAATTCAACAGGAGCTCTAAACAATTATTTTCCTCATTCATAAGTAAGTTTTATTGCTCAGATTGGCATTTATTATTAATGAAGGAACTCCATTTTCCCTTTATTCTCTATCAAAACATTTTTCTTCCCCTTTCCCTGTTGGAAATAGCATACTAGGGATGTTCAGCAGAACTAATGTGGACTTTTGGAATTGCCCAGCAAGGTGACAGCACAAAAGTGGTGTGATAGTACTTAACCACTTGTTAAATTTATTCATTAAACAATTTTTTTTAAACACTTATTATTGTGCCTGTTGCTACAGTTTGTGTTGGTGATAATCCTTTTTGTGGGGAAACTTTACCTACTAGAATGAGAGCTAGACAATTAAACACACACACACACAAATAATAGTAGTGTCAGTGATACAGCTCAGCTGCCTGCCTGTCAAGCACAAGGTCATGAGTTTGATTCCTGGAACCAAAAAACAAAAAGACAATATACTGTATATGTGCTGTGGAAGTTATTTGTGCAGGATATATAGGGGATATAGATAGTAAGCACCCAAATCAGTGTAGAGAGTCAGGGCGGATGTGACTCAGATGAACCAGATCATACTCACATGTGACCATTGCTGATTTGGGACGTCAACAGTGTGTACTAACCACAATCACCATATCATTGCCTAGAGTGGTGCTCAGGAAGCTTTTTCTTGTTTTCTGATGTTTCTTTGTAAAAATAGTATTCTATTTTCTTTTTTGTAGATACATTGTCTTTTATTGTATTTCCAAGAATCATTAAAAATTATTTTGGAATCTGTTTCCTTTTATAGTTTCTGCTTCTTGTGAGATTTCTCACTTTTTTGTTTGTTTTACTACCACTTTTTCTAAGTGAAAATCAGATTTTTCTAAGAAAGCTCTTCCAATCTCTTTCCTGAAGTTGGAAGACTGTCTTTCCACATCTGTCAAGTGAATGGGTAAGAAAGCAAGGTGTCTGCATTTGACTTATATGCTCACAAGGGAAAATCACTGACTTATCTGGTGATATTATGGTGAGTTAACTGACATTTAGGAATGCTTTTCATCAGTCTTCATCTCTTGGCTTTATTTTCACCTGTACTTTCAGAGGTGGCAAATAGATTTGTATGCTGCAAATAGAGTTGTTTCTTGTCTCACCCATTACCAGTTGTTATGGTTTGTGTCTACACATCCCACTAACTCCTCACGCAGTCATGGGGCTTTTTCTGGAGGGGATTGAACCTAGAATGTGTGATGCTGGGATTAAGGGTGTGTGATTAGTGAATCACTCTTCTGATTGGTTTGACATAGTTCTGACTAGGATTAAGGGTGTGAGTGTTACACCTACCTATATACAACATAAGGGACAAAAAGAAACTTGGCCCCTCTCTCTTGCTGTATTTGCTATCTTCTGTGGCCATGAATTGTTACTCATCTACCATGTGCCACCCTAGTTTGCACTTAGCTGATTATGGACTAAAACCTCTACAGACTGTGAGCTAAGTAAGCCTTCCTTCCTCTATTTTTGTCTCAGCACTGAGAAAAGTAACTAAGACTCTAGCATTGCATTTTACCTTCCTTGGGATGCTGTCATTTACTATGTCAGTTATCATTTACTTTCTTGCTTCCAAACTTTTATGGTTTTTCTCTGTTCGTGTTCTTTTTGTCCTTGTGGCTCTGGCTTGAAACAAAATAAAAGCATAGTAACATGGTATGATGTGAGGAAGGAAGAAAATAAATTCATGTATTTTTTTTTTTTTTTGGTCTGCGTGTCTACCCCCATCTAAGTCTCCTCCTTTTCTGTAGGACAGTATAACTTAGTTCCTAATAATAAAGCAAAATGTTCAGTTATTATGCTAATTTTAGATATGATGGAACAAAGTTTCAGAGCAATCAACTAGCCAAAGAAGTAACAAGTAGTGGAGTTGTAACTAATAAGAGATTCTCAAATCTGCAGGCTGGATAATACAGTTTTTGAGATCTCTTTTGGACTTATATTCTTTTTAGTTCTTTTTTTCTTTTGCTTTTATAAAAGCTAATGCTGATTCCAAACTAAGCTTTCAGTACTCTGACAATGAAGCTTAGTAAGAGGATAATTGGGTGCAGAATGCTGTGACATAGCCCGTGTTCCACAGAGAGCTGGCTTTGCCAGTGCAGTACCATTAGGATGGATTGAGCTGTACTCTGATATGAGTTCTTTTTTTGTTTTTTTGGGAGCTTGATGAAGTTACATTTTGATGATCTATTTTGGTATTCTACTAATTTTGAATTGCAAGCCACCTGCTTTCAAAGGAAGGAGGTGGGATGGAGAATAATGGAGATGTAAATATGGTGAGTTTTAATGGCAAAAGTAGATTTTTATTGGCATGTTTTTAAAATTTAAATATCTAACAGCTGTTTTGCTAAATAAGTGAGAGGCTTCCATATTGTTAATAAAGGTGCATAAGTACTTGATTTTAAAGTAAAACGTGTAACCCCATTTGACGGTATGCGGCATTGCTAAGTTAACTGTACTCCTTAAGTAATTAAGTTAACTCCTTAGGTAATTTTATTACTGGCCACCTTAATAGTCTGTTCACCAAATATATTATTTTGTGAAAGATGAATATAAATTGACAAGACAAATTTTCTTATATGGACTGTGAAATTGACTTTATGGTTTTATGTATTATGTGATATATAGATATAGATATGCATACATATATATGATATGATATGATAGATGGAACATATATTATCTTTTCTAGAAGTGATGAACAGCAGTAAAAATTGTAAAGAATCTAATTTTGGAGAACTAATATTTATAAATAAAAAGGTCAAGTTTGGAATGGAGAAAGTTTATTGACTACACTGAATTTAAAATATAAAAGTGATATGAGAGAATTGAAAAATCATATCTCTTTTAATAAGCCTTTCAATACCACAGAAATCTGTTACCCTGCTAGCCGTTTACTATAGTTTTTTGCTACAGGTGAATGTTCATGCTTCTCTCATGTTAATATATTGAAATTCTGATACTCAGAAGTATGGTATAGGCCAGTGGTAGTAAACCTATGGCATAACTGCCCAGTAGGCTATTTGTGTCATTGAATGTCCTAAAAGGTTTGCCATCACTGGTATAGGAGGTAATGCCTTTGGGAGATAGATTATAGTATTAACAAGGTAGAATCTTCATAATGGGATTGGGATTTTGTACAAAAAGGAAGAATGTCTCAGTTATTTTCTTTACCCCTGAAACATGATACCCAACAGCTACAACCTAAAGGATTTCTTTTGACTCACAGTTTGTGGAGGTTTTAGTCCATAGTTGGTGGGTTCTAAGGCAGAGCAGTAGAGAATTAATATGCCATGGAACGGCTGGCAGAAAGCAGAGTGTGATCAAGGAAAGAGGGATATTCCTGCTCCAGGCCATGCCATGGTGACCCACTTTTTCCACTTGGCTTCACTTCCTGACATCACATCAAGCTACAAACCCATCAGTGGATTAACCTAGTGACATGTACTACACACCCATGATCCAGTTGCCTCCTAAAAGCCTCACCTATGAATGCCTCCTCTGGGGATGCATCCAGATATAAGCCATAACAAAGACAGAGATTACTCTTTCTTTACGAGGTGAAAAAACAGTGAAAAGGTGGCAGTCTGCCAATCAGGAAAACAGTCCTCACAAGAACCAGACCAGGCTTGCACCCTGATCTCAAATTTCTGGCTCCAAAACAGTTAGAAAATAAATTTCCAATGTGGAAGCCATGCAGTCTGTGGTATATCATTATAGTACCCTCAACACTGTACTTGATTTTGCACTACCTTTTAAATCACAGGATGTCAGTAGCTCATCTCACATGATACTTCTACCTTCTTCAGCACAGAATGATACATGCTTTACTTTCTCCACACCAAATTCTGCAGTCTGTTTTACTTTTGGAAGTGAAGCTACACATTCAGATTTTTATAAGAAATTGCCTACTATTGTGGATATCAATATATCATGACATATTTTAACACATTTTTACACTGTGTATAACCATTAGAGACCAGTTTACTGCTTTTATTTTATGTGTGTGCCCTGTCTCCTAGGCTCCTTAAACGCAGAATTTGTGTTTGATTTTTATTTTCTAATTCCCAAGCCCTAAACTCTTTGGAAATCAAATACTATTTGTTTTTATTGATAGCAATTCTAATTGCTCTTTCTCTTACTGCTATGTCCCTTTTTTAAAATGAAGTGTTCCCAATTCCATTCACTATTATATCTGCCAATTTTATTTTTATTTTATTTAGTTGCTTTTCCTTTATTTCTCATGCTTTGGTGAAAATTTTTGTTCAGGGTCATAGCCAGAGACACCGGCTTGCCCATAATACCCACTTTAAAAAAAAAATAGTACATACTCACAGTACATAATGATTACATTCCTTCTGGTGAGCTGGTGCATGTATATAGTACATCTTAATTC
>PVJX010019875.1:0-34166 GCA_004027295.1 Dolichotis patagonum
TCTACTTTACATGCTTTAACTTTGTAATTTGAACAACTATTTCCAAGAAGTCAGTATGTAATTAGTCAAGTAATAATTTCTTAGGTTTTATTGTTGTACTTTTCCTTTTTTCCTTGGAATACTGTATGGTTGCTACCCTTTATTCTGTTTTATTTTGTTTTGTTTTTTCCTCTTTAAATAAAATTATTAAAAAAAAAATCTCCAAGGGCCTGGCTGGAGCCCACCTCCTCAAAAGCCTCATTACTGGCCAAAATTTGGGTCACACAGCCTGACTTTGTACCCATTTTAATAATGAGAAACTAGCATTGGTCCACTTCACTGTATGCCTGCCAAAAGCCACTTTCTGCTCTTTAGGCTGCAAATTTTGGGGGTTCACTAGGATCAGGTTGAAGGGGAGTATACGTCCCTCTGAGACTGCTGCCTCCTCCATCTCTCTCTCATTGTCCCTTTGTAGCATCTCCCCAGAGCACAGGCAACTTGGCCAGCAGCTCCCATTTCCCTCTACCAGAAGTGGTCCAAGGGGCACCCTGCCACCAGTTCAAGATGCTTGGATCTTCCCAGTGCTTTGGCTGGGGAGGATCGGAGAGGTGCACTACTAGATGCGTGGTCATTTGCTGTCCCACAAAACTTTTGAAAAATCTCCACAGCTCTCCTACTCCTCTCTTTTCCAGGGTATAGGTAAATCCTCTATCACCCAGGAGTTGCAGAGATCTTCTGAGGTATGATTTATACATTAAAATTTAGGGGATATTAGGCTCCCTTCCCTCCTTCTTGTGTTTTGTTCTTTTGTTTTTTATTTGTTTTGTTTTTTTGCTTCTACTTCATATCTTTCCTGGAAGATGCCTCTCAGCTGTACAGATCTAAGGCCACCAGGGACTGGAAAAAGGGGGGAAAGCTTAAAATATTAACAACCACCAGCACCCTAACTATTCCTAAAGAAGCCACTCTGCCTTGAAGACAGATGCAGGCTGCAGCAAGCAGGGCTGGCCACTGGACGGTAGGGCTGCAGTGTGAGGGCACTCAAACTTTAAAAAAAAAAAAACCAGCATGGAGCTGCCATTAAAATGGATATGTGAATCAGTGGAACAGGACAGAGGAAGATCTGTTCCCAGAAACAATCCCAGATGCATTTAGCTATTTGATTTTTGACACAGGGGGTAAAAATACATGGTGGAAGAAAGATAGCTTCTTTAATAATGTTCCTGGAAAAATTAGAATTCCACATGCAGAAAATTGAATCCAGGTCCATATATCTAGCCATATACTAAACTAAAAATGAAAATATATGAAAAGCCTAAAAAGAGAAACACAACCTACTGGAAGACTAAATAGGTAAAAGTCTCGAAGCCCTGAATGTATGCAAGTTCTTTCTGAAACAGAACTACAATAGCACAACAAATAATACTGAGAATTAACAAATGGTTTCATAACCAGTTAAGACTTCTCCAGCAAAGAAACTACCAATGGGGTGAAGAGACAGTCTTTAGAGTGGAAAACTATTTTGCCAGCTATTTACTGGGTAGAGAATTAACATCTAGAATATATAAAGAACTCAAAAATTATACATCTCCACTGTAATAGTCCTAATTAATAAATGAGCAACTGAAACGAATAGATACTTCTCAGAGGTGCCAATGCCTAATAAATAAATTTTTAAAAGGTTCAACATCATTGTCCATTATAGAAATGCAAATTACAACAATACTGAAATATTAAAATGCTCCTGAAAAACAGTTATAATTCGGTAGCAAATAATAACAAATGCTGGCAAGGTGGTGGGGAAAAGGAATTCTTCTATGTTTTCAGTGGGAATTTAAACTACTACAACCACTCCTCAGAATTCCATTTCACCCAGTTGTTCTTCTTTTAGGTGTTTTCCCAAAAGAGTTAAATTATATTGCAGTGATACATGCATATCTATGTTCATAGTAGTAAAATTTGTAATAGCTAAATATTGGGAAAGGCCTATATGCCCATCAACAGATAAATGGATAAAGGCTATGTGGTATTTATAGGCAATAGAGTATTAATTACTCTGTCATAACAATAAACTTGAGGTATTGGAAGGTAAATGAGTGCACTTTAAGACCATAATGTTAAGTGAAATAAATTAGACACACAAGCTTAAATAGTCTATGATTTCTCTTAAATGAGAAACTCAAAATATAAATCAAGACCAAAATAAAAGATGGAAGATAGGAAGTAGGAAGATCTGTTTCAACTGGAAGAAGAATGAGAAATGTAAAGATTGGGGACTGAAGGGAAGGAAAGGAGATAAAAAAAAAGACTTGAAGGGCAAAGAAATAGAAACAGAGCTTTTGCAAATGAGAAGGTGCAAGTGAGAAGGGGGCTGAGAGTTGAAAGGAGCAGGAAAGGATGAGAGCGGTAGAAGTCAAAAAACTTGCGATGTGTTACATTCCTATAGCAACTCTCCTGATAAATGCAATCATTGTATAGTGCAAACGTGCACTAGTACAGCCAGAGATATGGCTCAGTGGCACAATGCCTGCCTGGGAAGTTCAAGGTTGTGAGCTCGATTCCAGGTAAAACAAAATAATAACAATGCACTAATAAATAAAATTTAAAAAGTAAGTATCTCTTCAGGATCAAGAGGTTTACAAGTTTTCCAAGGGATCCTGTGACTTCCACAAAATATGGGATTTTTCACTTGCATGATTTAAATCCTATCTTGATAAGAATACTTTTCTCAATTCTGACCTGTTGCAACACTGTTCCTATTGATACTTGACACTGACTTGCCTGTTTCTGACATGGACAGTTCTTCAGTATATGCTTCTGTGTATGTGGGGTGTGTGTGTGTGTGTGTGTGTGTGTGTATGAAAGAGAAGGAGAGAGAGCAAGAGAGAAAGAGATCTTCTAATGGGCATTTTGGAAATATATTTTGGAAATGTAAGTTTTATATTTTTTACAAAAGGTATGTTTTGTTTTGGTTACATAATATTTGAAGAGGCGTTTATCAAAACACACTATTAAATATCCATATATGTGTATTATAGCTAGGCACTAAATTTTACATATATTCTTTCCTCCTTATATATTTTGCAGATACCTTTCAAGAATATAATATTTAGGTATTTTATTGGTTGATTAATAAAATATAGATATAAAAACAGTAATAGCCTAATGTCTTTAAAAATGTTATTCTGAATTGAAGTATAGATTAAAACCAAACGTGCCTGAAGCCTGCATCTTATTGATATTTTAAAATGTCATTTAAATTTAATGAAACATACATAAAATAGATTGAGTGGCAAAATTTTCATTCAGCACAAAGTTATCATAAATGAGACTGACTTTGTAAACATCACACCCAGATATTAATATTATATTTAGGTGCTGAAGAAAGAAAGTAGGAGTTATCTACAACTTTTGAGCATCTATTCTAAGTTTCCTCAGAGAAACTATATATGAGTATTTCTTTTATAGCTAGTATAAATGCTTGAGTTACCAAATTCCAACATGTTTCTCTCCAAAACTATTGTTTTGATTCAAATCAAATTTCAATGTTTCATTTCCTAATTTCAGGATCAGATGGTATTGTTACCTTGCTTGTAACTTATGCAAGACTACAAACATGAAAATTTGTTTTGACAGTGCATTTTTCTAATCTTTTTCCATGACATAAGGAAAGAAAAAAATATGTAGCAATGAGGTAGATAATCATGAATCAAATAATTTCTGATAAAAGTGATAGCCTTGTTAATCAATGACTATAACACTATCACAAAAATATTATTGAATAGAGTGACTATAATTCCAAATTTAATTTCTTCTTTGAATTAATATTAAACATGAGCCAATCACCTATTTCTGTTAGAGTAAAAAGTAGAAAAATCAAATTATGAAAACTAAAACTTGAAAGCAATTGTTTTATAATATAGGTCTTCTATTATCACTCTTATCATCTGCAACTGTAATCCAAACTATCCATCTGATTGGTTTGGAAGACTGAAAATTAAACTTAATGTTGTCTTTAAGAAGCTTATTATCAGTGCATGGTTGTGAAAATGGAATGACTTATAATATAGTCATGACTCAGGAATCTGTCAGAGGAATGAGAATGACCCAAAAGTTTAGACTCCATCAACCCCCTACTTCCAACTAAAGGTAACTGTGTGTCCACAGGAGAGTCATCCCAGCATAAGCATAATGAAATTACCAGACAGATGTAGAGAAAAGTATTTGAAAATACATGAATTAACATCTGAAAATTTCCTCTGATATTAAACATTAAAACATCAACACATGTATACAAGAAGTTTAATAAATTCCAACTAGAAAAATGCAAAAGATTCTACATCGTATCAAGATATATCTTGATGAAAAATTCAAAGGCAAAGAAAAAAGAAAAGCATGGAAAACACAAATGATAAACAACTGTCACATACAAGATAAGGTCACAGTTGACTTATCAGACATAATAGAGGCCTTAGGTAAAACTGTCTTTTACAGATGAAGGCAAAATAATGAATTTCTAGATAAAGAAATACTGGGAATATCTGTTGTTAGGAAAAAGACCTTACAAGAAACATTAAAGGAAATTGTTCATGCTAGAAGCATGTAAACCTAGATGGAAATTCAAACTAGATTAAAAAACAAATAACATCCGGGAAGGTAATTGAAATCACAAGTATTAGAGAAAAGTTTTGAAAATCACAAGTCTGATGAGTTGCCAAATTTTGTAAGCCATGTATCTAAAACATACCAGGAACTTCAGTAACTCAATAATTAAAAACTGATCTAAATAATAAGCAAAGAATCAAGATATATATAGTTCTAGAATGTTATTCAGATTGTTAATAAGCACTTGAAAAGATATTAAACATCATTAACCATCAGGAATGAAATATACACACCAGCAAAATGACTGTAAGGAGAATAGATAACAACAGTTGTTAACAAGGATGTGGAAAAATCACAACTACACACACTATAAGTAGGTATGAAAGGGATACCACTATTTTGAGAAACAGTTGCAGTTCCTCAAAAAGTTGACCAATATATTACTGTATTTGGCTCATCTTCTGGTTATATCGTATATGGTTAAAAGAAAACATATCCTTGCAAGCCATTTACACACAAATGTTCATAGCACCATTATTTGTAATAAAAAAGAATTAGAAGAGGGTCAAGTATACATCAACTAATGAACAGATAAATAAATGCAATAAATGGTAAATGAACCATACAGTGGGATACTATTCAACAGTAAAAATGGGGAGCACAATGAATTCAATAATATTAATTCATTCTGAAAATGGCTCAAAGTGCAGAGAAACTAATTACATAGAACTGTACAGTGTTTGTCATTTATATGAAATACCCAGGCAAACCTCTTTTAATGGTTGCCTATGGCCTAGAAAGGAAAATTGATGGGTGTAGCTACAGCATGTAGGGTTATCTTTTGCCACATAAAATTTTTTGAAAATTATCTGACTTTAAATACATAACATTAACTTTTTGCAATGTAAGAAGTCTATGGTGAGTATAATATATTTCTATTCATTTTTTTTATTTTGTTAGAATTTGACTGAATAGTTAGCTGAGTGTGGTGATGTGAACTTGTAATTCAAGCACATGGGAGGCTGAGGCAGAATAGCCACAAGTTCAAGGTCAGCCTGAGCTACATAGATAAATCAAGGCAAGCCTGAAACACATAAGGAGAACCTGTGTTAAAAAACCAAAGGACGACAAAACACTTCATTGAAAAAATGCACACAATACTAGAATGGGTAGTTAATATTCTCTTGAACTTTCCCTTGAAGCTAGTACAATTTTGAGTGTTGAAAATAAATAAAAAATTTTCTAATACAATATGTAATTTTCACAACTGTTTTATCTCCATTTTGCAAAACAAAATTGAAGCAAGAAGCATAACATTAAACATACTCATTCAGTCTTCAATAGCTAAAAAATAGAAGGGCAAGTTTTCAAAACCATGGTCAAACTCTGGAGGCTGATTCATAATGCTATCCTTCTCTCCCCTTACTACCTGCAGAGGGGCTTGAAGTACTGGTTCTCAGGGTTGGGGATTTAGCTCAGTGGCTTAAGTGTCTACATGGTAGGCATGAGTGACGTCATGAGTTCGATCCCAGGTACAAAAAAATTTTTAAAAGTACTTGTTCTTAAATCTGAGCCTGCACCAGGATCACTGGAAGGACATGCCACATCACATGTGGTGCCCTTCCTACCTACTATCTCAGGTTCTATATATCTGGAATGAAGCCCAGAAGTTTACATATTCAAGTTCTCAAGTGTACTACTTAAAATGGAACAAAGGCAAATAAACCACTAAAGCTAACTCATTAAATGTTAACTCATAAAATTGCTAGGTTCTAATGAACCTTTTTCAAACAATTAGTAATGTGAAGAACAGAGAAAATATGCATAGAAATACTTATGTATAGAACTATGTATCATTATAAAGAAAAATAATAAAATACAAGAATAGAATTTGAATATCTTGAATTGAATTACATATATGTCTTTATTGCATTACATGTATCATAATAGGTAATGCATGTATAGTTATTAAATCACAGACATTCTATTAATCCCTTATTTAATCATCACAGAAACCATATAGAGTTTGTCCTATGATTATCCTCATTTTGTAGACACCAGTACAGGACACAGGTCCCCTAACAGCCAAAAAAGTAAGCTGGGATTTGACATCATGTGCATTCAGCATCAGAGTGTGAGCTCTTACCATCCTCTCCATTACTAAACACTCCTGGATCTCACTGACGCTGGATCTTCAGACAACATTCTAAATACAAACATGAATTTCTACACAGAGCACTACTGGTGCAAATATTTTTATAAGTATTAAGATATTCATAATCATCAGATGACCAATGTTATAATGAATGTGTGTAAAGAATGGCATTTCCATGCATTGATAATATAATGGAACATTCATGGACAAGGAAACATATAATTTAGACTATATATATATAGTCTAAAGTGCTCATACATTATGACTACAATATAAATTTATAAGCATTTCTAGTAAGGAAATATTTATATTAGTTCACAAAAATATGAATGCACAAACATACTCATTGGAAAATTGCAATTAAAAATAAATCATGAAAAACAAGGCATGCATCAAAAAATTTTTCTTAAAAGGAATTGAAATGATTCTGTGCATGTTGCTCTAAACTTATACACTAAAAGAGCAGTCTTCTAATTTTTTTAAAGAAAATCAGAGAGAACTATGCATAGTCTGAAGTAACGTAACATAAACATGATAGGTTAATGGATTTGTTGAAGAAAATAAAATTAGATAATTTAACTTAAATTACTATAATCTTCCTCAAGTAAAATAGTCATAGATATAGCATAATCTGGAAAATCAATACAGTTAGAAAAATTAAATTACTTTTATTTAAGTGAAAACTCACAACATACAATGATTTGAGAAGTATTTCTATATTAAGAAAAATATTAGAATATTTACAGTTTTCTTGCAACTCACCTAATATCAAATAAAGAAAAAAGGCAAATATAAGGATGGAAGAAACATAAGCTTAAAATGGTACGGATATAAGACAGAACTGCTGGAAAATAAGACAACAAAAACTCAAATCCACTTAAACATTAAGGTTCACTAATTATCATTTGGCAATTTGTAACATTAACATAAATTGCAACCAAATTTATTAGATTAACAATAAAAATTTGGAGTGTTTCAATAATTAAATGCTTATTGTCTACCTTCTTGTTGAGTCCTGCAACATTCTGAATGCCCTACAGCATTTTTATTCCTAATTAAGCCAACCCAATGTGTAAATAATCAAAATGCTATTTGTAAATTCCAAAATATCAGAATATTCTAAGTGGATCATGGGGAGAAAAGTCAATTTTACCATACACACAGAATGTGTATGTCTTAGACACAGACCAAAACATCAGAATTGGCATAGTGACTGGACTCATTTTCTTTCACAAATTGGTAAAATTATCTAATTAGAATCTAAATTACTCCACTTCACTCTTTCAGAATTCAAAATACATACATACATACGTGCACGTGCACACACACACATACACACACACACACACACACACACACACATAGGCTTCCCATCTCAGCAGCATTTTTCAAACACACAAAAAAGAGTCGAGTTGCTATGGCAATATGCTTATCTCCATGGCAATTGATCATTAAATTTATGTGCATATCCATTGTCTCTTAATAGACAAATGATGAGCTCTGAACTCAAAGATTTGGATCTTCAAACAACATTCTAAACACTCAAAAAATGAATTTCTACACAAGAATGAATTTAAGTATTCCTAGTAATATAACAAGAATAAGCAAACCAAAGGTTTAAAAAAAATAGCTAAACTGGAACTATAAAAATGTACATGCTCTTACAAAATGAAAGCTTCCAAACAGCCATAAATGTTCAAAAATGACAGCTTTTTCATGATATACATGATGCCATTTAGTTTGTACCTATGTGTAGATGAAATGATCCCCAACAGAAAATTAGGCGTAGGATTCTATTTCCCAGAAATTTTATCAGACTAAATTTTGTTTGGTCAATGAGAGGAAATGAAATCAAGTCATAAACAGAAAGTTACAACATCAACTAGAAATATAAATAAACTGAATATTTCTGACATATAAAATGAGATAAAAGTTAATGACTTCACTTTCCAATGTGATTGGAAAACATAGCATCTACTGAATGTTATGATGCAGCTTTGTAAAACTAGCACAGGGAAACTTGAGGTAGGAGAATCACAAGAACAAGGCCAGCATAGACTGCATGGCTAAATCCTATTTCAAAAATAAAATATCTTTTTTGAAAAAGTCCCATCTAAAATTGAGAAGAACATGTGTTCTTATGCTGTGGGGTAGAGTATCCTATAGACATCTGCTAAGTCCATTTGTTCACAGATTTTTTCAGTTCTGATACTTATTTTTTGGCTTTTTGTCTAATTGATCTATTTGTGACAGCAGAGTATTGAGGCCATTCATTACAATTTTGTCAGTGCTTATGCAATTTTTCATGTTCATTAATACTTATTTTATATAGTTTGATTCATCACTATTTGAGGAGTACATATTTATGATTATTATCTCTTCCTCTAGGCCACATATGAACTCATAGAGCTGCTAAAGTAAATGCAAAGGAATTAAAATTTTACCATGAATATTGCCAGATCAGAGTACAATAAACTTGGAAATCAATGACAAGACAAGTCACAAAAGCTATATAAACATATGGAAATTAAATAACACACTCTAAAACAACCAGTAGGTTACAGATGAAATCAAAAAACAAAGTAGGCATTTTCTGCAATTCAATGATAATACCAAAACAACATACTGAATCTAGTGGACACAATGCAAGCAGTTCTACTAGGGGAATTTACAGCAGGAAATTATCACTTCAGAAAACCAGACTGTTCAGATAAACAACCTAATATTGAACTCAAACTTTTATAAAAAGAATGAATCAAGTCCAAAGGTGATATGAAGGAGAAAATTATAAATATCAGAGCAGAAATTTGTACAATTAAGGCTAAGAAACAAAGAATCAATGAATCAAAGAGTTGGTTCTCTAAAAGATCAAATGAAATTGAGGAAGCCTTAGCCAACCTTCTCAAAAAAATGGAAGAAAAGACTCAAATACAAACAATTAAGAATTAAAAGTGTGAAATCACAGCAGATCCTGCAGAAATCAGATTAATAATACCTACTTCAAGAGTACTTCAATTGTACTCAAATAATATAGAAAACACAGAAGAAAAACACAGATTCCTAAATGCATGTGAATTACCAAGCCTGAATCAAAAACATATAAAAACTCTAAATTATACAATGTAAGTCAATGAACTTACAGATGTAATTAAAAACCTACCAAAAATAAAAGCCCAGGCCCTGATCAATCCACTAATGAATTCTGTAAGACATTTAGAAAAGATCTATTGTTGCCACTCCTCGAACACTTTAATGAAATTAAAAGAGAAGGAATATTCCCCAAATTATTCCTAGATGCAAGCATTAACCTGATTCCAAAACCACAGAGAAGGATCCAACAAGAAAATGATCTTCTCCAACTAGAGAACTGCAAGCCAATCTCCTTTGTAAACACAGATGTAAAAGCCTTCAGTGATATGAGCAAACAGTCTGCAGCAAATCATTAAGAATATTATTAGTCACGGTAAAGGTCCCACAGTGATATATGTGCACTCATGTTCAAAGCAGCACAATTTGTAGTAACTAAATTTTGGAAACAACCAAAATGCCCATCAACTGCAGAGTGGATGAAAAAGAAGTGGTATTTTTATACAATGGAATATTACTCAGCTATGAAGAAGGATGATCTTGAGTCCTTCATAGGTAAATGGAGACAACTTGAGATTGTCCTCATTAGTGAAATAAATAAGAATCATATTTATAAATATCACATTGTGTCTCTAGTGTAAAAAGTAATAAGAAATGTAAGAGCAATAAAACCCAAAATGTGTAATTGATACTGTAAAAAAGAGAGGAAAGAAAGTTCTCTAAAGGATATAATTGCATGTATGGTTAAGCATGTAAGATGAATGATCATAGTACTGTTTTTGTTAGATGGTGAAACAGAACTGTTAACAGTCTCATTGTGTGAATGTGTACTTTGTATGTTTTAATTTTGTAACTTGTCTAACTATTTCCTAGATGACAGTATATAAGTTATTAAGTAATGATTTCTTAGGGTTTTTTTGTTCTTTTCTTTTTTCCTTGGAATTCTGTATGGTTGCTACGCTTTTTTCTGTTTTGTTTTGTTTTGTTTTGTCTTTAAATAAAATTTTAAAAATTTTACAAAGAATATTATACACCATGACCAAGCAGGATACATTCCAAGGATGCAGATGGTTCAACATATACAAATCAGTAAATGTAATACACAACATCAATAGAACCAAGGACAAAAATCACATGATCATCTTAATACACAAAATGCATTTGACAAAGTCCTACACCCATTCATGATAAAAAAAAACATACTGAAAATTGGAATAGATGGTTCTTATCTCAATCTGATAAAAGCCATCTATGACAAAACAATGGCCAATATCATACTAAATGGTCAAAATGCAAATATTTCACTCTTAAATCAGGAACAAGACAACAATAACCACTATCATCACTCATATTAAATATAGTTCTGGAAACATTAGCCACAGCAATTAGGCAAGAGAAAGAAATAAATGAGATAAAGGTAGAAAATGAAGAAGTTAAATTATCATAATTTTCACATGACACACCACTTTACATAGACAACCCCAAAGGCACCATCAAAAGACTTTTTACTCAGTAGTTTAAAATTTTTCTTTCTCTTCTTTCTCTTCCTTTTCTGTCCTTCTCTCTCACTATTTAGAGAAAGTAGTATGTTATTTCCAATTATGTAATTAACTGAGCTTTTTATTTGTGGAAATCAGAGCTTCATAGAGAAAATATATGGAGTACAGATTTTATAAGCAAAATATTTCTCATATATATTAATCTATTGGGTGACTGGGTGCAGTATATGAAGGTTACCATATTTGGAAGTTAAGGAAGGTGTCCCTGAGGAATAAACAATTTGATGCCTAAAGATACGAGAAAGGAAGAGAGGACGCATGAGTGGAGCTCGCAGAGAGCCATGGGGGTGAAGGAAGTACATTTGAGAATGGTTTGTGTTTAATATATACTTACAGAAATTAAGAGGAAGAAGAAATTGAACAGTAGAAGATGGGAAAGAAGAAAGGGATGAGAGGGCTGTCAAGAGGAACAAACGACACTTGAGTATTGAAAATCAGTAGTGGTAACTGTAGCTTAGAATGAACTAAGCGTGAGATTGGGAGTGAGAGTATGACATGAAATAATACTGAGATTCATGTGAATCTCAGGTTTTTCCTAGGAAATGCATTGATAACATAAGGGAGACAGTGTTTCTGGAGAGATACCTGGTTAGGTATGGAAAACGGATAGAAGGGAAGAAATAATGGTTGGGAATCTGCGTTTAGAAGTTCAGAAGTTTCTTTCCGTTTTTCAAACTTAATGCATTTCTCAGGCATGAGACAGGAGCTGAGGGAGTACAGCAAGATTTCATATTTGAAAATATTTTAGGAAGATGATGGTGAGGATGGCACTCTTGCCATTTCTCTACTTTCCCTATACTAAACCCAGCAGTCAGAGTGATCCTTTGAAAATGTTGGCATACTACTCAGTGCCATTTAGTGGCATCTTAATGACATGACACTAATGGTGTTGTTTAATCCCTCAGGCTGTGTTTCGATTCACAAGAGATCATTTCGAATTCCATCCCAAAAAAACACTTCAAATTATTATAAGCCTCCTGAAAAAACTTGTATTACCAAATTGTTCTCACCGTGCATTGATAAATACCTCCAAAATATCCTCTTAAATACAGTGGAAAGTGGTTTTACCAGACAACAAAGAAAAGTATTCATTTCTTTTATATATCATTAATCAAAAAAGGACTGTTAAAAAGTGCCAAGACTTCTTCACTTTTATTCTATTTCTACTTAAATTGGTGAACACCAAATGTGACTGCTGAATTACAAGTCTTATGCTAATCACCCAGGCTTAATGTTTATCTGACTATCAAGGTGCGTATTTTAACAGTCCCTCTGTGTTCAATGACTCGTTAGAACAGCTCACAGAGCTCACTGAAGGTGCTGCAGTTAGTATCACAGATTTAATATACAAAACTCTACAAAGGGAAGATCTGGACATTCTCAGACAAAGAACCTCTGTGTCATCTCCCTGAAGAAATAAGGTATTTTCCCTCCAAATAAATATGCCATGAAGCAGGAAGCACTATTCAGCTTTACAGTCCAGAGTTGTTAATAGGGTCTCATATGTTATAGACAGTATTGACTAAAGCATTGATCATTGAACTCTATCACCATACCTCTCATTTTCTAGGATGACTAGCAAATGAAAATTTCAACTATCAACTCACAAGATTTTTCTTTCTACCTGAAACCTTCTCAGAGACCACTATACGTTACACTAGCATAACTAAGCCAATGCTTTTCAGTCACAATTTCCAGAGAGTTTTGAAACTTTCTGAGAGGAACCAAGGACCCAAATAGATATGTTCTTTATCATAACACATCTGCTCCATTTTTTCACCCTATTTAGATGAAGATGTTCAATTATCCTATATTTGTCTCAACTGCAACTAAAACAATATCAAAGGATATTAATTAGGAGTTGGTTGACCACATGAATCCAGCAGTCACTTCTTGAAACTATCACCCAACACCAGTTTCATTAGCTAACATCATTTTTTAAAGATAAAATGGCATCTAAACTGACTAGGGCCAAAAATAACATGTATGTAATTTAAATCATAGCCACAACTACCCATAATGTCACAAATGCGAAGTTTATGTGGTTTTTTCAGCGAAGTTATGTTCTAATGGCATTTTTGTCAAATTTTTCAATATTGTAGCAAATTAGAGTCATGCTCAACTGTCAGCCCTGATAGATAGGAACCCTAGGGTGATGAATATGCAAACAGATATAAGGGTAACTATAGCTTAGATTTTAGTATTCAGTTTATCGTACAACAGCCATGACATGTAAGGCAGGTACGTATTGCCTGACTTTCTTTGGAGAATACAGATGGGAAATCTGGTTCATTTCTCTGTTTAGAACTTGCCTTCAAGGTCACCATGGCAACTCATAAAAGGACAGCAGGAAAGGTCTTTAATGTTATCTTCCAGGAGACTTTTCACATTCCTTAACATTTCAAATAAGTCACGTATACTTTTTTTAAAAATTCTAAAATAACTACATTATACATAAGTAAAAGAGAAACTATCATTTTTCTTTGAAATATGTAACCTTGGGCACATATAGTTAACTGTGGGCAAAATATTCTCCCAGTGTTGAAATATATCTTTCAATTAGTAGTTAGGTTTGAAAAGAATTATAGAAGATCTTCTTTATAAATATATGGCCTTTGAAGAAATATTCTACTTAAAGAAATAATATCAAATAAGAGCAGTGGAGAAAAGTAGATAAGAGATTTAAATTTTCACTGGCTTATAGAATTTATTCTAAATTTACTGAATATTAAGCCTCTTTTTTAATTAGTCATAGTCAAATCCAGCATCAAAGATCTGAATTCTTGGTTTATTAATATTTTTAAATCCATAGATTGCTAAAAACTCTCAAGTAAGTACATTTAACACTTTAATTAACAGGGCAGAGCAAAGAATATAAACTTCTGAGACATCTTAGATTTACTATCAAGGTCACACAAAGGAAAGGAGAAATTTTTGTAGTTTTGACTATTTGCCTGAAAATCCTAAGCTCTGTTTTTATTTAACCCGAAAATAAATGGTTTATTTTATTATTTTAAAGAAGAGCTCTGAATGGCTAACCACAGAATAAATTAATGCTCCAGACCAATGTTTTTCCCTGTACGTTCATTTTCCTTATGTTAGAAGCGAATTAAAAGTCCAGTTACTATAGAAAAGCATTTATCGTGACTCATGTTTATTTCATGAATAAGGCAAATCTCATCTTATAATAAGCAACTATCTCATGATGACAATTTCATTTTATTTTCCTCATACCTGAATGGGGATAAATCAGCTAATTTGATATGAATAATTCATTTTTATTGCCTGGATCTTTTTGAGTAAGCTTTGATTCTCAATTGTCATATTTTATGTCTTTTCTACACACTAATTTTTGAAAGGAATAAGGTAAAATTTTCCAAAATGTAAAAGACAACATATAAACAGACAAATGTAAAAAGAACAACTTGAAATCTAAGGCAAAATATATTACAAAAGTTTATCAAAGCGAAAAATTTGGTATAGAATCATATTACAAAAAGAAGCCACAGAAAAAGCAGATGGAAGTATTAGCCATTTGAAGCCAAAAGAAAAGTCACTTAGCTTGAAGGGTGACAGAAAGTATATTAAGAACACAAGAGGCACTGATGAATTAGATGCATTAATAGGAGAAATGTTTAACTCTTATCATGACATGAGACTTACACAAATAAGGAGAGAAATCATCCAAATGGATACAGAGGAATAATTGTTTGTAAATGTGGATATTAGGTGAAACCTTAAAAAATAGGAAGAGTATATGGGAGAGAAATGTGACTGGAGAATATACAGAGAAGATAAGGAGAAGTATTTGTAGGCACAGTGAGACTGTGCAGGGATGCTTTGAATTTGAGAAAAGGTTATGCAGAGGAGAAAAAGGGTCTAACAGGGAAGACTGAGTTAAACTTTGCAGCAAAGAAGCCCATAACAACAATAATACTGAAAATCACTTTTGAACAGAGAAAGTGATGTTCTAAACCTTATAGGGAATTTCTCCCTTGATGATATTGGAATTACAACTACTGTAATAGCCAACAGGCAATAAATGATCACCGTTTGATGAACACTGGGCTGAGACTTTGGCCTGCTTTATATCATTTAATCTTCACAGAAAATCTGTATGTTCTGCCATCTGTACTGATTTCCTAGAAGAAAAAGGACATTGATCAGTTTGGAGCCTTAAAGATGACTTTCATGACCTCTTTAGTAAAGAGAAGTCCAGAGAAAAAGGATTTTCTGAAATCCACTATTTTGACCTTTATCACAAAAAGAGGTAGTTCTAGCTAACAGGGTATAGAATACTACTTGACAGAAGGAGATGTGGTGCTAACCAGAAGCAAAGGATTTGAGAAAAACTATATTCTTTAGGTCCTATGGGTTGTGGAGGAAAACAAGATACTATCTGTCTGTCAGGCCAAATTCACCAGAATGTGTTTAGAGGGTTGAATTTCTTGGGGCAGGAGGAGAAATAATTTTTTCTGTGGGGAATCTCAGAGTGTTGGGGTCTACCAGCCCACTTTTAATCCTCCAGGAAAAGTTCAAACTTTTACTTTTCTCATTGGTAGGTGTAAAAGAAACTAACATCAATAAAAATAAAACAAAACAAAAACATTAATAGTTGAGCTAAGAATCAGTTTATACAACAAGATGAAGAGAGCTGTAAGACAGGGACCTGTAAGCATTCTTGTAACCTGTAAAGGTTGTGTACTGAAGCCAAAAAGCCACACTCAAAATAAGGACCAAAATAAGAACTCAAAAGTACCACAGCCCTTCTCAGCTACAGTGAGGTCCCAGTCTCTTCCAACCATAACAGCCAATTACATATCAGAAAGCCATCATGACAAGCTCCTCCAGGAGACTGAGCAGCACACCATCGTCCTCTCAAGAGCAAGGAAATTATGCTCAAAGTAAGGACTAGAGCTCCCCCAAAGTGAACCACAGTCATTCTCAGTAACAAGGTCCCCAGCTCTTCCGACGATAACAGCCAAGTTCATGTCAGGGGAGCCTGCATGACAGGCTCATCCAGGGGAACCAGTGGCTCCAGACAACGACACTTAGGAGAACCCACAACACTGCTCTTCCTGTTTAAGTCCCCTTTTTATGCTGGCAACAGTCCTCAGGTGGGACACCCATGCTTAGCACCATGCTGATTCAGTTCAGCTGTTTAAATTGACCACCAGTTACCAATCCACTACACAGAATATAAGAATTTTATTTTTAAAAAAAAGTGAATTCACAAGACTCATTGTATTCCATCATAGATTGTATTAGTCAGTCCATACTAGAGAAACAGATTTCTTTCAAGATATACAAACACATAATTTAAAAAACTGGCTCACAGTGGTCACCCATAAAGTCAAGTGTGAGACAATGCAAAAGGTCTGTCTAAACACTGGAGATCTAAAGTATCCAGTGGAAGCCAAGGGTCTCTGTAGTGTCCTGTGAAAATTCATGTCAGAAAGCCGAAAGATCTGGGATGGAAGGCTGAAAAGGCTGTGCCAAGACTGAGGGGTTCGTGCTGGAAACCAGGGAATGACCTCAAACATAAAGGTGAAGGCTAGATCTCGAAAGAAACAGAAGGGAACCATCCTTCTTCATGTCCCTTTTATCCCACGCGGTTGGCAAGGCTGTTGTTTCCTCTCACATCCAGTAAAACCCAGCAAACCCTTATTCTTTGAACCACATTCAGAGATCCAATTGAGTTGGGCATTTCTTACTCAAATTGACACAGTTGACTATGACACGGATTGAAACTTATCACAATACAAATGATCCTTAGATATTTATCACTCTCCTAAGTCAAAACTGAAGGGTAGGAGTGCCAGTGGGAATACATTTATGGTACTCTGGTACTAGAATTGATGGTTCAAATTTTTTACAAGATTTTGTACCTATAATCAGGTTTTAACCTCCAAAATGAAGCACAATTTGGAAATGATCTCTGAAAATTCATAATCTGACCTGCAAAACTATATTGACTATTTGTGTTTAATTCACGGTCACTTAATTTAAATAGAGCAAAACAAAACTGGTTATTTTCATAATCAGGTTTGAGTCAATTTTAATATTGTACTGTCCTTATTAAAACTCTCATCTAAAGGTGGTCTTAGCAGTGTTTTCTCTTGCTCATTAATTTTCTTAGTTGGCTTAGGATGTTATTTATTTTTTAAATATGAGTTTTTAAATATGAGTTTAAATATGAGTTGACCATTTAATTTATTTTACTTTTTTCAATATAAATTTTGTGCTATTCAAGTAGGCTTTCTGAACTTAATTCTCTAGTGAGCATTTGTTGATTGCTTCAGGTATTAGTCAAATCCCTGCCTCCTCCTTTGATAACATCAGAATTTTGCCTCT
This sequence comes from Dolichotis patagonum, assembly GCA_004027295.1. Lineage (NCBI taxonomy): Eukaryota > Metazoa > Chordata > Mammalia > Rodentia > Caviidae > Dolichotis > Dolichotis patagonum. Next base: position 17,740 of record PVJX010019875.1, read on the forward strand.
ATGTAGGTTTAATTGAAGAGCACACGGGTCACGCTACCCAGGCATCTAGGGTCCTCTAGGGGCTGCCAACCTCTCTCCTCGGTATGAATTATGAAATTTTTCAGGGAACAAGATGTTACAGACAACAGCATTGTGAAATGCATTTTTAAAGAATCCACAGTCAGTTATTTATTTTATGTTTCCCTTTCCAAAGAAATTGCAGTCATTTCACTAAACCTTCAAATATTCACATAAACATTCAAAGTAAATTATTGCCAGGGAGTGTTCTCTCTCTACAGTTTCTGCTTTCTTTTAGGGATGAGGACGTGGAGCTGTAGACCACAGCTGCTATGGCTATGTATTCCAGTGCGCAGACTCTTATTGTTGAATAAATAAATGAACTGGGAACCTTAAAATTTCAAAATATCCCTGCATCCCTAAAGTGAGTCTTAATTGATTTTTTATTATTCTTTCACTAGATTGATAAAAAAATGTGTTCTATTTGTTTTACTAGGTGGTTTGGTGAGTTGACTTCTCTGCTAATAATTTATTGTCTGTTTTTGTGATAACTCAAATTTATTTAGAACTTTATTTCTCCTGCAGAAGCCACTGTGCTTCTCATTCACAATGTTATGAATATGGTTACTTCACTTAGAACTTTGTTTTAACCAAAAGAATGATGAATAGCCACAAAGGACTTAACATTGTAGTTCTCAAAATTGCATCAACACTGAGATTTGTCCCAGCCTGAGTGGTCTGTAAAACTCTTATGCACATATATCCTAGATTCTGTAGTAGTAAAGGTATTTTGAAAAATCCGATTTGCATCCATCTTTGTAGTGTGTATTTTTTAAAGATCAAGAATCAAATCAATCAAACCTTATTTGGGTAATACCAGTATTATTGGAAACTCTCTCTTCCCCTCAAAAACAGATTTCAAATCAATGCATCCCTCCATCTCTCAATTTTGTTCTATGTTGTTATACCCTAAAAATATTTGAAAATTTCTATCTGTAAGATGCTAACTCTTATTATCCTAAAGTGATGATAGAAATATTTCCAAATGGTGTGTATATTCTGACATTTAAATAAAATTTTAATAAGAGAAACTGAACTAAAATGCATCAAATCATTATGTTACTTTTGCATGCAGCTACTGTCTTCCCCAGGCATGTCACTATTTAAATGATACGAGACAATTCAGTACGGTCTTAGGTTATTTTATGTCCATATTTGCCTATACAGTGTGAGAAGTGGAACTAAGATAAACATTTTTCAAGCAAAGCTACCATCTAGTTTTATTGCTCTTTGATTTTCAGTAAAGCCTCTAAGATTTAACTATCAGATTAGACACATATGATAATTCTCTCTTTTATAAAGATCATAAACAGCACCAAAATATCCCCATCTTATATTCTTTTCTTCATGATCTTAGACAGTAAAGCAATGGCAAAATAGCTAAATGCTTGTAAATTTCCTTCTTTATAATAGCTGAAAATAGTTCTTAACATATTTTTAATCCTATAAAATCAGTAGGAACTATGTTGAGATGTTGACAGCATGTAGCAAAGTAATTTCTCTTTGAAATAGCAGCATACAAATATCTCCATGGTTAATTGAATCTTGATAATAATTTTCAAAAGCAAGGAAAATAAGCCTTATTTTAGTAGGTCCAGAGAAATGCTTTTTAAACTTTTTTCTCTGATTAAAATCAATAAATTTGGAGATTAAATTGATGTAATTATGTAAATGAAAACAATATAAAATTTATAGTTTTTATATAATCTGTCATATCAGTTTTCTAACACTATGTAGTAAACTGCCACAAATCTAGGAATATAAAATAATGCCCATTCCTTATCTGATAGCTTCTATGAATCAAGAATCTAGTCGCAGATTACTAATTCGTCAACTCAGAATCCTACCCGGTTGAAAGTTTTGTATCAATGGGGCTTCAAGTTCATTTGATGTCTGGAGTTCATTATAAGCTGACTTTTGGGGGGGGCATAATATCCATCTTCTTCATCTGTGTAACTGAGCATTCAGCTTCTAGACACTGCCTACTGTTCCTTAGCAGGTGGCCCTTTCCAAAGCCTAGCGGGTACTTTCCTTCAGGATAGCAGCATAATGAAATCTGTCTCCTAATATCTCTATGTTTTGAGAAATCATTTTTTTTAAAAACTCATCTGGTTATGCTATAACAAGGAGAATAAACTTCCCATTGTTTATAACAAAGTCAACTGATTAGGAAGCATAATGACATTTGCAAAATCTCCATTGTCTTATTAGGTAATAGAATTCCATGTAACTGTTATTTGTAACAGTTTTGATATTGGAAGTGTGGGGATTTTCTTATACCAACCAATGTAGCTGTAGTTAATTCCGATAGTAGGATCCCAGTTTAATCACAGACTCTGCAAGTTAAAAATTTACAAAATATTGAATTTAATATAATATTTTCATACAAACATAACATTTTCATCATCCTCCACACTCTATTGTCCTGTTTCATACCCATTCCTACTATTCTTTTTCTTATCTAATTAATCTACTAGTTTGGTTTTTTGTAAGTGATATAAATAAATACTGGATGAAGGTACACATAGGGGTATGGCTTGAAAGTATTTTGAATACAGAAATTATCTGTGAAGTTGGAAAACACCTTTTTGGCATGTGGATTGGTTTACAAGCCTGACACCTTGTCCATCTCCTTTGTTTAAGGTTTACAAGGAGGTTTCATTATTTAGGCTTGATTGACCCAATCACCTGAAATTCTAAGCCTTCTCCCCTTCCTGGAGGTCTTGTAGTAAGACTGACTTTCCTGTCTCCCAGCTGCTATCCTACGATAGTATAGAGTTTCACATGTTCCCCATTAGCATATTTGCTCTGTGTAAAAGAGGTAAAACATGGTTAACCAAAGATGGTCTTCTCGCCTCTGCAACTCAGAATATCACAAAGGTTTTAGAAACTCTAAGACAAGAACCAGGAATGAAGGCCGAATATATAGTCCTTCTTATCTTAGAATATGGTAATATTCGTATAAGTAAAATGTGTTCACACATCCCACTCACACACAGAAACAGGATTACACAAGCCCACAGAGTGCTGTCAAGAATCTTCAGGATTGCTTTAGAATTCTATTGATCACAAGTGTCTGATAAATCATGGTGATGAAACCTCTGACTACATGAAGACGTCACACAACTGAAGCATAGATAAATGTGACTAACACCACAGGTACGTTTTCTTTCTTTCTGTATTTCAGGAGTTTTGCTTTGTACTCAGGGACTTGTTTTGTAATCAGAGTTGCAACAACCTTTTGCTTAAATTGTTTTTCACCGTTTTTAAAGTTCAGAAAATTTAATAAATGGCCACTGAACAGATAGTCTTTGAATGGGAAAGGTGTGCTGAATCCAGACTATCACAGACACTGAAGTTCCCTCCGGATAAGCCAGCTTTTCAACACTACACAAACCCTCCTTCCACACAGATGAAAGAAGTGAGGGGAGGCACCTATGTGGATCATAGCTATTTCAAATCCCTTTGTCTTAGACAGAGGTACAGTAAGATGATGAGATTTCAAGGAAGGTGAGAATCGTCCCAAAAGCTGTGGTAATGAACGACCTTAAAGGACTGTCTGGATTGCTATCAGAATTATGGAAAGTGGGATAACAATTGGTGATGGGCTCCTCACCTCACGGTTTTCCAATAGTTCTTATTGCTCACTATCTGAAGCAGAGATCATGCTGTGTAACTGAGAGCCTGAGTTTGAGGAAAACCTAGTACCATATTTACATTGGGTGCTATTGCCACCTAAAATAATAGGTACAGATTCAAGTGTTTGGAAATGTGGAAGGTGGTGAGGGTTTTAATGCTATCCAAACAGTCCAGACCAATGCACAATTCTATAATGCTAATAACTAAATCATATTTACCTCTCTGATTACATAGTTATGGCAGAAAACTTAATGCTTATGAAAAACTGGTACTCCAGATGAATGAATCACTCCAAAGATACATAAATCTATGAACATAAATTAAGACAGATACTGAGTCTGCTTCAAAAATATTTAATTTTCACACGTTGAAAAGTTCAACATATTGGCAGTATGATGCAAAGTGATGACTCCTGGCAAACCAAACTTTTTTGGCATTTTAATTTTATCCATGCCTCTAAATCTGAGCAATTATTTTGAATCATTTGCCAGGTTCAACAATAATAGTTAAAAGGTATGTAGGCTTTGAGGCTCTATTGGGCCAAAAATGAATTCTAGTACGCTTTGCTATAAGAAACCCTTAAGTATGCTTCCTCAATGTCATTTATTTTTAGTGCAGCTACTGTAGGCAATGTTGTAAAAATAATTAATAGTCACAGAAAAACCACCTTTTATTAATCAATAAGTGTGATACCGAAAGGTAATATATACCTTTAAGGCTTTATAAGAATTGTGAAAATTTTAAGCTTTTGCTTAATGTTTTATTTAATGTTATTTTAATCTCTGTGAAGCATTAACTTCTGACCACATTTTTAATTTAAGTAGGGTAGAAACCTTAGGTTGATAAGTTTTTCTAAGAATCTTATCCTTCTCAAGCCTGTATGAAGTTGTAGATATCTATAAATCATTTTTTTCAGGAATTCAATTATTGGACTTCTTTTTTTCTGTGAATAATTAACTTGCAAATTGTTGTTTATAATGGAATAACTAAATTGAATTAAGTGGTTGTTAAGTTTTATCAAAATGAAAGTACTGTGAAAAGTACGCCTTGTTTTTATTTTAAAATAAAGTTTTCTCTTTATTTAATAGATTTTGTGGCAGTGAAGACAGCTTTGTTGAGAGTTATTTATCCTTCTCCTACCTTATGATTATTCATTCTTTAAAATCAGATACTACAATACAGTCTCCTTGCTTTTATAATTTTTGCTACCCTTTCTATTTTCCTGCTATGATTACTAAAGATTGTCTACTCTGCTAGATGAGTAAGTTATCTGAAGATCTTTCTGGTCCTGAGACTAGCTTTCTTACGTTAACCTAATCAACTGCAGGAGTAGTCACTTTCCAATTTAGATGACAGAGTTGCTGTCCATGGTCTTGCAGTGGAAGCAATTCCCCTGGCTTATGTGGGAACTGTGTCCACAATTGTCTTACATGTGATATTCGCGATTCATTCAGTACATTCTAAAAATGTGCTTGATTAATTTGGAAATCTTGCAGTGAAAAATAACAGTCATACAGAGAAATGTATTGTATGTGCAAAGAAAAGCAAACCTCATTACCACTACTAGATTTGAACTTGGAAAGCAAGTTGCCAGTAACTACCACTTAGAACCAGAGAGTGGAGACAATAAAATAAAGGGCAGGGTGAGCTCCTGGAACCTGTTTCTGAAGGAACCATACCTGAATCAGGCCACACACTTGGTCTTTAAGGCTAAGGCTCTTTAAGGTCACTAAATTTTCCTTCTTTCTTATTGAGTTGGGTTTCCCCACATATAATGGGAGGTTTCCTTATCACATCATTACTGTAAAAGAAACACTCCAGCCGCCATGGTAGTATATGACCAGGAAAAGTAACTTACTTTCATGTGTCGAGAAAGGGAAGTTATCTAAAAGTAGTAACATGTAAGGCAGTGTCTAAAAGACAGGGGAAGAGCAAGCTAAATGAAAGGGATAAATAGGCACATTCCTGAATGGAACTGAAGATTTGAATAAAAGTTCTTTGAACATTTATGAAAGCATTAGTAAGATGAGATATAGAGGAATGACTGAATCATAAGAGGCTGGAGGGAAACAAAGAAGCTTCCTAAGTCAAATGGTAATTTAAATTATCGATCACTTGAATTTTTATAATTAATACATATCCACATTCAAAATTCCATCAGTGTAGGTGGACTATTGGTGCATTCTTCTAAATGCTGAGAACCAGAATTTCAGTGCCTTTCTTTTCTTATTTTACTTCAAGAAAAGATAAGTAATATTTACAAAAAATTGAGCTAAATATTTAAAATTTTTGCTGCATATATCTTTCATATGGTAAATGCAGAAAACACCTCTGGTTCATTCACACAATTAAATGTTACTCATCAAAGAAAAAAATGTGAGATAATAGTGCAATTACCTATGGGACAGGGAGATTAGCATTGCAAATATTTTAATTTCTCCTAAGATAGAGATTTATAAAGTTGTTTTGAACATATAATGTAGTTTCAAGCCCATAAACCTATCATACATTAAACATATCACCAGCCAACAGTGAATTTAGTATCAATAATCTACCAAACATCATAACTTAGCAACATGAGGTACTGAAAGGTATCACTTATTTACACTTGCGATATGCTGGCTGACTGGGATCTCTGACTCAATGTAGCTGTCCATGGTCACAACAAAAGGGGACAATAACTTATTTCATATGTCTAACCTTAGAAAATAGCGAAATTTAGAATTTGAAGTACATGTCTACTGAGGGCATATCACTTTTGATAGTTACTTACTTAGTTAGTTAGTTAGTTAGTTATTTCACTGTTCTTCAGGCTGACCGTGAGCTCACTATTTAGCCCAGGCTTTCTGGAACTTGTGGCGATCCTTCTGCCTCACCCTCTCGAGTGCTGGCTTATGCCACCAAGCCTGGCCAGGCACATCACTTTTGTATCAATGCAAAGTCAAAAAAATCTTAAGTCAAATCATCATAAGTTAGGAACAGTCTCTATAAGACATCTTATTGAAAATTCATGAGGACAAACATATCTTCATTCATGTAACAAAGAGCTTAGAACTGCACACAAATTGAGTAGGTATCCAGATGTATAAATATCATTAGGTGCAGATAGGGAAGCAGTACTCTAAGAGAATAAGACAAAAGCAAATATTTCATTATCTGTATACAATTTGTTATCATGACAAAGAGTTTAAAAATGGATTTAAGAATTTTGAAAGCTCAGGCCATGCTTTGAAGACAAAGACTAAGTTATATAAAATATATATTTTCCAATCAAGATTATTTACTTCAGTGATTAAAACATCAATGATAAAAACGGGCACTATCTCATATTGTAGAAATACTGATTTAGAAACATATGAAAAAGTAGGCATATTACATACCTGTTTCAAATATTTTAGTCTTAAAATCATTTGAAAGTATTTCATTTCCAGGGAGACTTCATATAGGTTATTTTATTTTACCTTAGGAAACTGCTGGAGGGAAATATCAATATCACCTTCATTCCAGAGATGACTGGATGAGTTTTAGAGAAACAAAATATCTTTTGTTGTCTGTAAATAAGCAAGTACTAAAATGAATTCATTCTATTTAATGCAAAACATACTACACATTTCCCAGAAGCAAAATAATTGAACAATACTGATGTCTTCAGATAGCATTTAAAACCATCCATTTGTCCCCATATGTGGTGTCACCTCCTATAAACTAGTCTGGGAAGATCATGATAACCTAAGCACTTGAATTACCAGGTTCTGAGTGCTTGTCCATTCAGGTACCACATCCAATACACCCCGTCCATGCACTGCTTTCTGTACCTCTGGAGGCCACAACTAGACTTGCAAATAATAGCCTGCAATAGAGCTAGCAACAATGCCTCCATCCCACTGTCATTTATACCAGGTTTCAGCACATAATGCTGAGGTTAGGTTGTTTTCAGCAGAATGGGGTACAGGCAGTGTACTTTCCAAAGAGTCAACCCTGGTTTTTCTTATTCAGATTTCTGAAGTGCAGCCCACTTAGCTACAATTTTGGGCAAATGGAGAAGCAGGTGTTCCATGCAATGCATACTTCGAGAAACTCAGCCTCAGAAGCATATTTATTTTTCTTATTCCACGGCTTAGGAGAAGCTAAGCAGCTGTACGTGAAATCAGGTGATGACTAGAATATAAAATTAGGCTAATGACCTAAGAGGACTTGTTAATGGCATAATAGATTTAAACAAAATGTATGTATGTCACATATTTTTTCCCTCAATCACTAATTCTTAAAATGAGTTAACCATTTGTTTGCATTAACTAATCTAATAGCAGTACTCTAATCACCTGGTATACTTATTACAGCAGACTTTTTCTGGGATTTTTCTGACACTCTACCTTTTCATATCAGTCAATCAATCACACTGGTCTGCTAAAAATAACAATCTTTAAGCAAAGCCCCTTTCATCTCAGCAGTTTCTCTCTGAATTTATCATCCTGGTGGTAGAATTCTATTAAAGCTTTTAAATAAATATTAACAATCAGCTCCCACAAACATTCAATGGTATAGTGGTGCATTTCATAATAGTGTTCGTTTTCTAAGACTGCTGATTATGTATTTTAGACTCACAATTTAAACTCAATCAGTAAATTTTAAGTGAATTTCTACTTACTTGTGAAAACATGAAAGAACAGTGCTTTACAATGATGCCTTCAGTGTAAAAAGTAACACAAATTTAAACATTAACTGTTAATTATTTTTGTGTGTGGATCAGTAGCATGCATTTTGGTTACACACTTAAATGTCAATACTTCAATGTGAGTTTAGAAGTAAAAAAATCAATATCTGAAAAAAAACAATAAAGCATTTTAAGAAAACAGACAAAAGCAAAATAGTTCCATTTGATTTTTATGATGTGTCTGGTCCTTTCAAAGTTTAAATGGCTTTTGATTGAATGTCGCATATTTACAGAACATGCCAAATATTTATAATACTTTGCCATTTTATCTATGACAGGACCACTTAAGCATTTCTCTCTATATCTCTATTCACTTTTATTTGTCTAGTTTTACTGTAGAAAGCCATTCAGTTGGCATAAGCCACTGAACATGTCAGAAGATAACAGAATTAAAAATTATAACCCATTTTTTCTCCTGAACAGCCTTCTGATTTTAATTGCACACCTCAAAAGTTGAAGCCTCTGAATTCTCAGGTAAGTTGAATGCAGTAATCAGTAATATCTAAGTAAAATAATAATTCTTATCAAATTTAAACTAATCGCCTATATTTTCTATTTCTATAGCTAACACTTAACATAGAAAAAAATAAAGCAAATAAAAGATACAAGAGATAAATTGCATGCTGACGGGGAGAGGCTATTGAGTTCTTTCCCCTATCATGGTATTGGCCCAGTTTCATTAGTCACTGTGGCATTAGCAACACTGTGGTTGATCAAAAAGAGCCACAGTATCCTTCTTATTTACCGGTGTAAGGGGTAGAGTGACTTTCGACATTTTACAGCATCCTAGAATTCACTCTCCTAGGGAATGTGCTACAGTAATAGCACCATTAGTGTGTATCAGAAAATGAGTTTCACCAAATCAAGTCATGAAACTATCTGACCAAGCAACAGGGAAAGCTTTAAGAAAAATTGTGTCCTCTCCAAATAGCTACTGTTGAATCAGTGATCTAAGAAATGATTCTCAGTCATTGATTTGGGTATAATCTTACTGGGTATCTTGTTAATGTCCACTTATCCAGAAAGGGCTCCTTGTGGAACAACCAACAGGAGGGTTATTGGAAAGCTTCCTAAGAGAAACACCTGTGGAAAGGAAGGTACAGAATGAAGGCTCTGGTAGAAATTGAGCTGTGATGAAAGCCCCTCAGCTAACTCTCCATGAAGCACTCTAAAGTGAGAAACTCAGTGTTGCCCTAAATTAGGTTAATGAAATCGGTACAAACTTTTTCACCAGATACTGGTGCCTAGAAATTGGGTTTGATCTTGGGCAGGTACCTCTCTATCTGAGAAGGAAGGAAAGCACTGCCTGTAGCTACAGTTCAACTTTTGTTAGACAGAGGTTTAGCACTTACTGGCAATGCTTCCAAAAGCTGGGAAAATAACTCTTTTCTGAACGTGAGTCTGAATAGAACATCTACCGTAAACAACAATGCATATATTCAAAGAGAAAAGGGGGGGGGGAGGAAGAAGGGATGAGGGAGCCACAAAGGAAAAGAGAGAGGAGGGAGGCTGGGAAGGAGAGAGTGAGGGAGAGAGAGGGAGGGATAGACATTTTTGCTTTACTTTTTTGAGCTGTCATTTGGTCTGGACTGCTCAACTCTAATTCTACAGTGTGAAAGCTGTCACAGGTAACCCTTAAATGAATGTGTTAGTCTCCCGGTAAAACTTTTCTGTCCAAGGCAGGGGATCTGGCTCAGGGGCATAAGCACCTGTTCAGCAAGTGAGAGATCCTGAGTTCAATCCCAGTACAAAAACAACAACAACAACAACAACAACAACAACAACAACAAAACCATTATGGACTGTAGTTTACTGACACTTGAAAGAGATATCACCATTATCTTTTAAATTACTAATACCTCAGAGTACTATGCAATTGTATTAATTTTTGTATAGAATTAGATAATAGATATCATCTTTAAATTATGAGTTCTATGCATTATTTCTAGCTATAATAAAAGAAAATATACATTGTCAAAATTTCAAATGCCTTGTTATTTACCATCCTTACTTTAATAAGAAAAAAAGCATGAATTGGTTTTATTCAGGTGTTTTGTTTTGTCTTGTTGTTTTACCAAGAATGGAACACAGGACATTGTGCTTACCAGGAAGACACTTTGCAACTGAGCTATATCCCTGGCTGTGAATTGGTTTTAATCATAGACATTACTTGTAAAATTTATTTTCAATAGATAAATGGAGTTTTAAAACTAGTGCCTTGGTGTTTTCTAAAATATAGCAAGTTTTCAAAAGGGGCTACCAGAAAAACAGTAAGCATGTTTAGTCAGAGAGCACAGCTTTCCTCACTACTATATCCAGGAGACATTTTCAGAAATAATGTGAGCATTTTGTTGTTTGTTTGTTTGTTTATTTACTCATAATATCCAGAGCTGTGCATTGTTCTGCAAAGCAAGCAGCATAAAAGCCACTCGTGTTGTCAGGGAATCACTTTCATACCGGGTCTGGTTTAAAACAAAATATCAAAGGATTTTAACAAAGATCCCATATTTATAAAACCTCTCATGACCATAGTTCAAAAATTAATTTCCCTAAAGCCATTATTTGATTGTGAAAGGAATTGTATTTTTTAAAACATAAACATATCCTTAACTTCTGTTTGAGTGTATGACCACATTTGGTTCAAGGCAATATGTGAAATATTGTAAAAGGATTGTTACAAAAATAAACAGGGAAAAAGAAAGAATAAATGTTAGCTTCTCACATTTATCATACATTATTGCAACAAGGCTAAAGACCTATAATATGCTATACTAATTGAGAGAAGATTTTGAAAACTCTTTTTTGTCCCTTTTTATTAAGTTAATACAAAAAGCGGATGAACCCAAAGTAGAATTTTCTCAGACTATATGAAAATAATACCTTCATGTTAAGATACCTCACTATTTAATTTATGATGGGTGAATTATGAGGACATTGATAAAATTCAGCATCTATATGTGACAAAAACTCTTAACAAATTGAAAATAGGTATATATACAATATGATAAGAAGCATTTCAAAAAATCTACAGCTAAAAATACATACTTAATGGAAAAGAGCAAATGTTTCCTCTTTCAGATCAGAAACAAGGTGAGGATGGCCACAGTTACAGTTCTCAGCTAAAATAACACTGAAAGCTTTACATTTTTCAAAAAGACAACAATAAGAAATAAGTTTACTGGAAATTAAGAAACCAAATCATCTCTTTTTACACATTATATGCTTATCTACAGAGAAATTCTCAAGAGCCTAAAAACAAACAAAACAACCTCCTAGAAGTAATAAAAAAATTCAGAAAATTCACAGAAGGCAAGGTTAACACAAAACACAACTACTTTAACTAACAAACATTGAGAAAAACATTTAAAATATACAATTGCTCCCAGAAAATGAAATTCTCATATACAAAGAGAGGAATGTATAGAGACTTGATAATAGAAAGTTAAAAAATGAACAATAACAAAAAAACACTGATTAAAACATGAAAGAATATATAAATTAATTGTAACATGTATCATGAACCAGGATTAGAAGATTTAAAAGAACTAAAATATTTAATGTCCCCAAATTGATTTATTCAACACAATTCTTATAAAAATTCAGGAAGTATTTTCATAGACATAGAGAAATTAGCAATAAAATGTATGCAGAAAACACAGGACCTATAATAAACACAACTTTAATAACATAAAGAAAAATAGAAGGACATACAATCTAGGCTTTCTATATAGTACTATGATCAAGATAATGGGTTATTTTATGGCAAAGAGACATAAATTAATGGAAAACAGCAAGAAACAGTAGACATATAACTACTTAGCCAAATTTGGACAAAAGTGAAGAAATAATTCAATAAAGAAAGGACATTCTGTTCAAAAAATTGTGCTGTAAAAAAATCAAGAAAAGAAAAGAAAAATGGAAACTGAACCTGAATTTTGCAATTTATATAAAAATTAACTCCAAATGAATCATGCATTTAAAAGTAAAATGCAGAATTCTTCAGATACAGGGAAATATAAAACAAAATTTATGATGCAGAGGATAATATTTACTTCAACACGAAGATAAAAGCATTGTCTATAAAAGGAAAGTTTAATACTGATCTTGTCCAAATTAAAACTTATAAATCTGAAAATGATTCTTAAAAGAAGATGAAATGTAAACTTCAGTCTGGGAAAAAAAACATTTGTAATCAATATATGTACAAAGCATTTATATCTAAAATTGATAAAATCTTAAAATTTACCAGCAAAAACACAAGCTGATTTTAAAATGGACCAAAGACACAGAACAATATAATTGAATGGCAAATAAGACATGAAAAGATGCTCAATATCATTATAATTTGGGGAATGCAGGTCACAACTAAAATAGGACATCAGTATAGTCATTTATGTGACTAAAAGTTAAATGAATAACAACAGAACAACATGAAATGCTGGTAAGGACTGTATAACTCACACATTTCTGGTAGAATTATGAAATCATATACTTACTTTGGAAGAATATTACAAATTTTTACAAAAGTGAGCTTGCACTTGACATACAACTCAAAATTGTGCTCTTGAGTTTTGTAAGAGAAATTTAAACCAAAAAGCTAATCAAAACAGAAAGTAAGTGTTCATTTGTTTGCGGAATCCAAAGTAGTCATTGACTTAGCACAAAGTAGATGCATGGTTGGTGGAATGAAAAAGATGCAGAGATACTTTATACATTCTGCTTACATGGCAGTACTGTGTTAAACATTTCATTTCTATTAAGATGAAAACATACGTTGTATTTTTACCACAATAAAATGCATGACTGTGAAACAAACATCTTCAAAAATATAGTTGGCAGAATTATAAAAGTATTATCTCCAGAAGTGTCCATACCTTCAGTCCCAGAGCCTATGAATATAATAATATTTCCATGATTGTTTTACACAGGACAGTTGACGTTAAAGTAGAGATACTATCTGAATGGCCTGATATAATCACACAGGCTCTTAAATGTGAAATGTTTTCTCTGACTGGGAGCAGATAAACAAATCATATTGAAAGCATGAGGTGTGTTCTACCAGCCATTAGGGGTTTTTAAGCTATTCGTTGACTTAGAAATGAATGTAAACTGGTATGAGACACATATAGTCCCTGGATGCCTGCCAATGAGGATATGGGAGCTGAGCCCTCCAGAGGCAAGGAGCTAAGCACAGCGTGTTCCCTTATGAGGCTGAGGATAGCTTATTCCAAAACTATTTCCAAGCTAAGAGCCCAGTCCCGTCAGTTCCAAGTTGTGCCTTTAGAGGACCTAAATCAAAACCATCAGGTTTTTCGCATTTTCAGAAAATGTGTTTTTTAAGTCTTTATATGAAGGAATTTTCACTCAGCAATAGTTAATACATAGTGAGAGCTTTTGGGAGCCCCAGGAGTTCACTAAATTTTAACTTCATATGGGAAAGTATTTGTGTTTCATGCTTTCACAGACACAACTAAAGCATCTGTAACAATGCCAGCCATTCAGTAGGTGCTCGATTAATTTTCACTTACTGAATTAAATTACCAAAGAAAAGTGTTTTTATTTGATCATTTCTATTTAGAGACAAAACAATTAGTAGAAACAATAGAAAAATATAAGAAAAAAGTAGTAATTAATTTCCACAATTGTAGAGATGGGACAGGCTGGCTTTCAAATGATGGGACAGGAGAGTGATTAAATACTACTCTAGAAATGTGCTTATGGTTTAAGATTACATTTAACATATTAAAAACAGGGAATCAAAGATCTGGATGTACAGATATAAAATATGTACATATATGTACCAATTTCATAATGTACTTTCTATACTATATGAATAATACACTATTTAATTCTGTGAGCAGTGAAGTGATTGGAAAGCTTATTAAGAGCTATACATATAAAAAGAATATGAGCAACATGTACTATACAATGGTTTTAATATTTCAAAGTTACTGCAATTTTTGGCAAAGAAAAGGATCATAGAAAAGCTAAGGAAAGGAACGATTCATGTCTTTAGAACTGAAATATCAAAAAGAATGTCCAGAATAATAGCAAGATTGGGTGTGAAATAAAGACAGGAGGAAGAAAATGATTAACAGGATCTCAAAAACTTGAGGAATAAATGACCAAAAATTATAAGCCAATGGGCCAAATCAGGGCTGTAAAAAATTGTATCTGTGTAGTATTGAGTCCAAAAACAAAGTTTTATACTTTCCATTTGTGTGGAAAGAGGAAACTTGCAAGCCGTACTAAGAATACGTTATCAGTGCTATCTGTATACACAAGTCAACATGAAAAATCAAAGCCAGTGATCTTCTTGAGAGAAAAAGAGGAAAAAAACTCCTTGGGAGAGGCTGAAGAGATGTAAGAGGATAAAAAGCTATGACAGAGAACTGCAGTTTTGTCTGTTTTGTTTCTTTTTGGTTCTTTTAGTTTTTTTTTCTAGTTTTTCTTAGTATGGTCTTAATGATTAAATGCTAACAAAAAATTACCCACTGAGTGCTCATAAAATGAAACACAGCTGTTTAAGTCAGATATCCCATTGCTGGGACAAAATGCTTGACATCTACAATTTAAAGGAGATTTTTATGTTAACAGAGTTTGAAGGGTCTCATATCACCATTAATTGTCTGCAAGGTAGGATTATCCTGGCAGAAGGATGTGGTCCAGGACAGCTGCTCACTTCATGCCCATAGAGAAGCCGGAAACAAGGAGAAAGAGGCACGAGAGACATTCCCCAAAGGAACATCCTCAGTGGCCACTTCTTTGGATTGGGCCCACCTCCTAGCACCATACTCAGACACTCAGTGAATCCTATCAGTGGGTGAGTCTATTCTGGGGAATTGCTGAACTCGAAACTGACCATATATTTTGAGTTAGAGCAAGGCCAGCCTTGCAAACATGGAGTGCCAGAGGTGGGCCATGTAAACAAGTTGTTGGGACTAGAGCAAAGCTAGTCCAGTAGGTGTCTGACCTTGGTGCTCTGCCCTGCTAACTACAGCACAGAGAGCTCTGATAGTTTTGCTTTCAGTGTTCCCGGCTAAACATTGAGACCTTACGCTTTTGACCTTCATAATTTCTCCACTTTTTCCGGTGTATAAATAAAGACACAGACCATGTAGGGTTGTTACTGCCTCTCCATCGAGAGGTCAGGTCCCACCTAGTCCCAGCTTTCCCTTTTGTATGTGTCTGGTTCTTTTTAATTCCCTGTTGCCCCCTCTCAGGACCCCACTGGCTGTGTGTGCCACTGTACTTTGTGATCTAACCATAATCTAATCATAATCTAGTTAGCTTGACAGTTAACTGGCGCAGCAATGTTTTACTTCTTTTTTTTTTTTGAGGGCCTGATATTTTTTAATTCTTTATAATTTCTAGACAGAAGTCTTTTGCCTGAGGGACAATCCATTAAGATTTTTTCCCAATGTGTGGGTTTTTTTTCACTCTGCTGGAGATCTCTTTCGACATGCAGAAACTCTTTAAAAAACAGTGGTTAGATGCCATGAAGTAGGTGGAAATGCCTTAACCATATGCATGTTTTTAGGCCCAAAGGCCTCTTCCATCCTTGGCAAGGGGAGTGCTAACCTTCTCTCCTTTCATACAACACGCCAGGGGAGTTTCAATCCACGGGTGCTGGACCGGGGAGAGTTTAAGATCATCACTTCCAGCGGTTGAGTGCCCACTCAGCTTCCTTTTTTTTTTTAATTTAAAAGAGAATAAAACAAAAGGAGGCAGTACAGAGCAGATCAGAACAGGACAACATACGCAACACAGTACTTTACATTAAGTCAACTGGACATCAACAGTATCTAACACCATATTTCTTACTCTGCTATAGTTGAGCATAGTTTCAATTACAATAATATCAAACATAACACAATAGTATAAAGCCATGCATATAGTGAAAGAATTACAGGGCTTTCTGAACTGAATAACAGAAAATGATCAATGGGTATTATAATATCTCATTTTTGATAAAAAAGAAAAAAATTTGTTTGAACTATCACACATATTCAAATTC